>VDFB02043947.1:0-23584 GCA_007258455.2 Sequoia sempervirens
TATTTTCTCTTCTATGGAATTTGAATATACAGTTGAAAATTATGTTGATTCTAAAGTTACATGTCTTCATGATGAGAACAATGTTGTTGTAGATGGAAGTTTGCAACCAGCTAAAAAGCATTCTTGTCTATGATCAAGATAATTAAAATTCTATTTTCAACCCTAGTGATTGTGATTCTTCTAAAATGGAAGAGGTATATAATTAATTTCCTTAAGTGAGAAGTGTTTCAATAATGATGATGAAAATATTTCTGAACGCTCACAAATGCATGGTGATGTTATGAAAAATTATGATATTCTTGAGTACTACTTGAATGGTCATCTTAGTTCACATTGTATTGATGGTATAAGATTTTTTGAGCCTTGTATGGAGAGGGTAGATGCTGAAAACCAAGGTGACTTGAATATTTTCTCTTCAAACAATGAATGTGATTTTGTGAGAGACAATGGAATTCCAAGTCCTCTTACACAAGAACAAGATAATGTATATGAATTGAGTAGTATTTTTGATGAGGAAATATGTAATCAACATTGTTATGGTATAATGGGTCATGTAAATTCTACAAGTGTAGCATTGATGCAAGTTTTCATGATGATTAGACAGAGGAGCCTACTGATTTGAAGAGTACTTTTGAGAATGCCAGTGTATCAAATGAAAATGACAAGGAGTGTGATGAATTTAAATTGGAAAGATCAACCACAAGCAGCTGCAATGAAGAAACCATTGATGGTTTTCAGTTTAACAATGAAGAGTGTAGCCACGCTGCTGATTGTTGTAGTAGTATGAACAAAGGAGATATGTATGCAAGAGGTTAATTGGATGAATCATCTCAAGTAGTTGATTATGTGGAGCATGCATATGTTGATAATGATACACAAGGAACTCATGTTTTGTTTGATGCTTCACCTTCTGCCACTCCTTTTTCTGATTTTAAGTTTTTACTAACTATTTTCATGAGGATAGCATTGATGTAGTTGTACATGAAAGTGAAAATGTAGAGACAAATATTAGTACAACTAATGACACTCTTTATGATGAGTTTTCACTTGAAGAGTGTGATTGTTCCAATCACATGGATGCATATGAGGATATCTTTTTTGGATGAGTACAACAAGAGGTGGTGTTGAATATGATACTTCTTGTAGTAGTGAATGTGTTTTAAACAACCACTATGAGGAATTTGTTGAAGAAGTAAATTTTGAGTCATTTGAGCCTGCTCTTGAAACTTTTGTGTGTGATAATATTACTAATGTTGACAATCTTGTCTATGAGATTGAAGTAGTAGTATGTGCAGGATCATGATGGGCCAAAAAGTGGCGATATGATGGGTATTTGTAGGGTATGTGGCTGAAGACTTTTTTTACCCAAAATTAATGAAATAAAAAGGGTTTTTAAAGGAGATTCTCAGCTTTCCACCAATATAAATTATTCTTTACTTTAAATTTAATAAATAATTATTATTCATTTTCTATTTGAATTATGACTAAAAGTCCTGATTGATAGGCTGATTGAAAAACATCTAAAGAAACTTTCAAATGGTATCACATTTTTGAATCAAAACACATGTCACATTTTTATGCTTCATATACTAGAGGGATTAAAAAAAACATGGAATTTCATGAAGTTTTGACCAAGTTAGGGTGGTTAGATGTACAAAAAGTTTTATATTTTTTTAAAATTTGTAATAAAAACATATAGTGGTATTTACTTAGAAAAAATTACAAAAAATATGCATCACATTTGGGACGCTGAGATCCTCTACTTATCTAAAATCTTATAAAAAATATTATCATTTATTGTGACTAGGGTGAGGTGGGACATACACCTGTAATTTTTTCTGAGATTTAAATTACTACTACATTGAAATTTCAAATTTTCACCAAATAGATTTTTGTTTAAAAAATAAACCTAGCAGTTTAGAAACTACATTCAATTTTCTACAAATTATATTTTACATATTTTTGAAATAATATAGATAAGTTATTCAAATTTTTATGTCAAGTTTACTTCTTTCTGATTTTTGGATTTTTTTGCCACTTAAGGGCCTATTTTTTCCATTATGATCCTGCACATACCCGTAGGAAAGATTGTTTGGGATGCTATAATTTCTTCTACATGACATGATTTGAATGTGGATGAAAGTATTATGAGTTTTGGTGAATGTTTTTTTTAGAACATTGAGACATATGGTAATATGATTGAGTTATGTTGTTGGGATGATGATAAACTTGACTATGATGTAATTCAGTTAAAGGATTTACAAATGTGTGAGCATTCCTTGCTTAAGGCACAAAATAATTGCACACTATTTTTGAGGCCTGATATCTTTTTTGACCAAGTAACCATTATGATGAAGTTAGTAAGTGTGATAAGACTATGTCTTCATATAGTCTTGATCATTATTCTCATATTGTGTCGTTTTCCACAAGATCTAAAAATTAAATGAGTTGCACTAATGTGGCCTATGTTTTTTGGTTTCCATGTTATAGTAGAGCTAAATAGGGAGCAAGTTTTCACTTGTACAAAGGGTATGTGCAGGATCATGATGGCCCAAAAAGTGGTGATATGATAGGTATGTCACGGGGTATGTGGTTGACTATTTTTTTTTACCCAAAAGAATTAATGAAATGAAAAGGGGTTTTAAAGGAGGTTCTCATCTTTCCACTAATATAAATTATGCTTTAATTTTCAATTTAATAAATAATTATTCATTTTCTATTTGAATTATAACTAAAAGAGTCCTAATTGATAAGCTAATTGAAAAACATCTAACTTTTCAAATGATATCACATTTTTTGAATCCCAGAAACATGTATCACATTCTATACTTCACCTTTCTAGGATTAAAAATAGAATTAAGATTTCATGAAGTTTTGACCAAGTTAAGGTGATCAAACATACATATTTTTTATTTTTTTTTAAAGTTTAATAAAAAAATCATAATTAATTATTTAATTGGAATTTTTTTTTTTTTTTTAAAAAAAATGCATCACATCGGGACATAAGTCCTCTACTTATATCTAAAATCTTATTAAAAAAATATTATCATTTTATTATGGTTAGGGTGGTTAGACAAACACCTACTTCTTATTTTTTCCCAAAAATTTAAGTACTATTGCTTTGAAAATTCAAATTTTCACCAAATAGATTTTTTCTTTTTAAATAATTCTAGTAGTTTATAAACTACATTCAATTTTCTATAAATTATATTCTTACATATTTTTGAAATAATATAGATAACTTATTCAAATTTTTATGTCAAGTTGCCTAACTCTTATTTTTCTAATCTTTTTGCCACTTAAGGGCTTATTTTTCCCATGTGATCCTACACATACACCAAAGGTAGCCTGACACTTGTTTTTTCCAAAAATGAAGTCACTCATGTTGCTATGGTTTTATAGAGACAAGTATGGATTAAGGGAGATCAGATCCTTTAATAGATTGGTGTTTGATAGAGGAAAATATTGACTTCCCTTTTTCATTTGGTGGCCTGGGACTACCAAGTGAGGTTAAAAAAGTTGAAAATATGGACTCCATCGCCCAATGGTTCTGACACTTGGTTTGCTTTCCTAGAAGATTCTAAATTCTCGCTCTATTCGCTGAGGAACAAATGTCCCTAAAAAGAGCCACTGATGGCACCCTTAAATTTGCTAAATTTGAAATTCCCATGTTGAAAAATTTTCTTTGCACACTCAGAAATGCACGTGAAAAATCTGCTCTAGTGAACTACTTTGGAGCATCATAATTCGGAGCCCATTTCCTTTCAGGCCAAATCCCTTGGTGAGTGTATTCATTTGTAATATTTAAACATGTATATCTGATTTTAGCCTCTTGTGATGAGTTTTTATAAGGTTTTGAAGAGAAAAGATGGAGGGTTCTGGGACGGTTTTGTTGTTTGCAAACTCTCGGGCCTACGAACTGGCCTTCTATTCAGGATGATATTTCATAGCTAGATGATTTTTATGGAAAATTGATTTGGTGCTCTATATTCCCCTCATATTCATATACTCCCTGGTCTGGTTTCAGAGTCTCATGATCAATTTTGATATTTTTACCAGGTCAAAAGCAAAGGCAGTTTGTCATATTTTGACATTTGAATGTTTCAAGGTCATTTTTGACCTTTAAAATATTGTGATGAAAGTGGATTGAAGGAAATACCTCTTAAACACATACTCAGTGGACCTAAATTATTTAGTGTTTCTAGTGGTAGTTTCTTGGGAGAAGATTTGATAATTTTTCAAGGAGGTGACTTGGTGTACATGAGTTGGTCTTTAATAGGTGCAGTTGGAGAAAAGTTTGAGTGAGCCACTTTGGTATGTAATATCTTGCACCTCAGGATGAATTTTTCCAAGTAGTTTGTTGCACTAAATTTTTGGTTCAAATTTCTACATGCCTGTTTAATTTCGCGGCTCCTGGACGAGTTTTGATGGGTCAATTAATGTGTTGCTAACTGTGACAATGCCAAAATTGGTGTTTCAAAAAGTTTCAAATTTCAAAATTATAAGGACAACCCATTTCTTTTTTTGGTCTAAAACAGCTCTAGTTTTGATTTATTCAAAAACGGAGGTCATATGATGCATTATTTTAATGCATTTTAGTTGCAACAAAGGCATCTGATAGGCCAGTTTACAAAGGAGGTCCTAGAAATCTTTTGGAAATGCAAGTTTTGAGGAAATGAGTTTTCTCTACATGATTGATTATGGATGCACGCAAAACATCTTGGATCCAGGGGTCATCATTTGTGTGAAGTGAAATTTCTTTGTTTGGCCTACACACGTAATTGAAATTTGCAATTTTTCTAATATTTCAAATACTAATGTTTAAAATATTCTAAATGTTCTACAAATGTGAAAAATGCATTTAGGGAAAAAATAGAATAGATTTCCAAATATTTTCTATCAAAGAAATTTTAATTCTTGCTTTTGATTGGTCTAGACACAAATTTCATTACACAGAGAACTCATCGTCAATTGCTATTTTTTTTTTCCCATTTGATATTGGTGATCAGCAATGGCAGTTGCTCTTCATCACCCATCACAGATTGATTTTCCTTCTTCCTCATCATATTGGTGATGAGTGATACTCCATCCTCTGTATCGAGTATCACTATTTATTGCCTCCATTTTCTCGGTGCATTAGCTATATGGGATGGTAGCTCAATTGAGTTACTATAATGTGTGGTGGGAGCATAAGAAGCATCTATGGAAGCATTTCAGGGAAATTCTAAAAGTATGTGAAGATAAGTCAAGGGAGACTGCATAGGTAAAATGAGGGTTATCTACAGCTGGTAATGTAATCATGTTTTTGAGCTTCTAGGAATCTTTTGGGGTTCCATTTGAGCAAAAAATTGTTTTTCTATGTTGTAAAGTCATCCCCTAGCCTATCCTATTGCCTAGGAAGTCCTTTTAAGTGTATTTGTGATGAATTTCAAGTGCCTACAACCATAAAAATTCCCAAAATTGCCAAAAAATGACTTGCACATTTTTCTCTTGCTATGGCTGAAATAAGTGTTGCCAAGGTTCATGGAGAATCAGGAAGCAACATGTAAGGAGCAGCAATCACATATCTCTTATCATGGATTTGAATGTTTTAGTCGACATTAGATCTGTGATGGCATGATGGAGTGCTTCTTATTTCCCATCGCATATATCCTTCTCATATTGTTCACTGCATCAACGATCAGACAATGTTGCATTGTCTTTATTGCACATTGCTATTTAAAGTTTTCATTTTTCATTTTGTAAGCGATGTGCAAAAGTAACTTGGCAATGTAGGGGTAAAGAAGTGGTGGGACTTAGGGGGTCTTATTAAATATTTAATAAGATATTAGACTATGGGTGAATAGTGTGTGAAATAAAATACAAATGCATGGGTAAAATATTATATTTTCCTAAGAAAAGTTTTAAAATCTTTCACTTTTAAAATAGAAAAGGGGTTTTTATTGTAAAATGCAAGGAGAAGGAGCACAATAAAGTATTTTGCATAACTTGATTGCAAAAGTGAATAAAACCATTCACCATATGAAACAAAAAAGTTTTACTGCTGGGTATTTAAATTGAAAATTCATGGGTAGATGGCCTTCTACAACAAATTTAAATTTTAAATCCTTCACAAAGGTTAAGATTTAAATTTAAGTGTTGGGCATTGATATATAATAACGTGAAATGTGAAGGGAAATAAAGTATAAAGAGTGAAATGTAAAATTCTCTGGAAAATTATTATTTGCAGTCGAATGAAATAATATTTAAATCTTTCACATTGAAATAATACTTTTATTGATGAGAGTTAATCAAAATCCCAATAAGTGTGATTTTTTTTCACTGTGAAAATAGAGGCCTGGAGTTGTTGATGGAGTAAAGGGTAAATGAAGAATGAAGGATTTCACTTAATATTTTTTTAGTTGCAAGTAAAAAGAAGATACATTCAACAACAGGGCATAAAGAATGATGATTCTTCCCAGTAGAGAATATTTTTTTGTTATAGGGCAAGAAAATGTAGGGGAAAATGCAAGAGGTGTGAATCAAAGGGCGGATTGGAGATTCTACAAGCTGAGGCGGTTATGGATTAAGGATTCAAGTGATTCTAGATGGAGAGTAGAATTTCAATATGATAAATTCCTCATCTTTAAAATGTAATTTTTTCTTTATTTGAAAGAGATTGTTCACTGCTTGGTCTCATGAGAAAGCATTATTTTGTAATAGGGTCACAAATGTATAGTGTTGATTTTAGGTTTCTGAAGTTTTCTGAGTCATGTAAATAAATATTTTATTCACAAAATTGTTATATTTGCAAGTAAATGATCATATATTTTGAGTTGGTTGTCTCCATTGTACACATTGGATAGATTGTGAATATAAGAAATTAGGGATTTATGATATTTGTCTTCTTTCTTTTCCTTGAATGTATGTTCTATGTTGTTACTTTCATTCCAAGAATGAATTAAATTGTATTAACATAAACATAGGTTTGTGCAACTATATACTTGGATTAATAGAGTATGACTACTTTATTTTCTAGTATCAATGGTGTAATGCATCATTTGATAGGAATAATTATGACAATATGAATCCTGTAATGAGTTTTAAACTTCATGGTTTAGGCGACTCCACCCTCGGATTAGGAACTAGTCTTTAATGTTATAGTTTCCTGAGATAGTTTTGTGAGAAACTACAATTTCAAATAAAATTTACTTATCTATTTTGGTATCATGGTGTGTCCATTAAAAATTTAAAGGAGAATGATCTTTTTACAGTGTGTTTAATACTTTGGCACATAGGTATCTACAAGAATACTATTCAAATCACCCTCCCAGGTCTAATAGAGCCTGAAGTGTAGGGGAGAAAGGAATTTTTATTTAATCTCTCATTCATTGGCCACTGACCTTGAAGATTCTTAAGCATAAGGTTTGGCTACCCTTTAGAGGATTTCAAGGTTCTTCTAGAAGAAACACCAACACATCAAATCCAAAATTAATGAAAAAGCTTTATGGAAAAGGTTACGAACTTATGAAACAACTTGGTTATAGTGGAAAAGGATGTGGTACTAGAGACTAAGGTCTATTTGTCCTTATAGATCCTAACACAAAATAAATGACTAATGGTCTTGGTTATTATCCTTCAAAAGAAAAAAACAAGCCTTCACTTAATGTCAACACTCTTACAAGAGATTCTTCTTGTGCCATAGAAAAAGGACCCCTTGTCATTTTCATGGCCTTTTAGGTCTTTTTGCATGGTGTTGGAACTATTTTGCTTTGATTTTATGTTGCAACATGGCTTGAACATGCTTATTTAGGTACTAAAACTCAAAGAATGATGTCTTGTGAAGGTGTTGTGAAGTGTTGTAAGACATTTCTACATTCTTCTAGACTCTATTTATTGCAATTCACCTAAAAATCACCTTTTTTATTCATTATTAAGTCTTATTTTGAAGTGTTGTAAAGTCTTGTAGCAAGCTTTCATGCTTTTCTAGGCACATATTCACTATTTATCCCTTTGTCATGCTTTATTTGACTCCTTTATGCTCTCATATGCTTAATTAAGTGTGTTTTTTAGTATTATCTCAACAAACAACATTAAATACAATATATTTCCCAAGACAGATTTTCAAGTCCTAAGTGGGACCCATTCCCCATGGGTGGCAAATGAGTCCCCCTTGGACCAAATTCAAAATATTTTAAAATTTCTTTTCAAGATTTTATTCAAAAACACTTGATGTCAGCCTCTGATGAGGTATGAATGGGTAACTAAGGAACAAGTGTGTATAAATAGGTGATTTTCACCTCATTTCGCATCTCCTACAATCTCATTCATTCAAGCATTCATTCACACATCATCCTCAAAATTCAAGCATTTTACAACCTCCTTTCAAGAAGCATTATTCAAGAAGCACTTTGAAGTAGCCATTGACATTACTTCGGCTTTGCATCATCAAAGGTAGTTATTAGCATTTTTATGTTGTTAGTTTATCATTCCTTGCACTTCCTTATTTTATTAAAGGTTTTGATTACCCAAAATTAGAAGGTTTGACTAGGAAACCCTATTCCATAACAAACCATTTTACTATTGCATGTTTTGTTTGGCCTACTATGTGTGTGGGTTTGACAAGATTTTTGAGGTGTTAGAAGATTGGCTTACAATTCAACTAGGTGCTAAAGTCAACTCAAGTCAATTCCAAGCTTGGAGAAGGTTTTTATCCATTTCCTATAGAATTGACTTACGGCAAAATGACTGATGATTTCTAAATCTGAGAATTATTCTTGAAAGTTGTCTCCTAATTTTTAAGAAATTTGGGAGAGGATTGATTCACCACCTATGGTGAATGAGTCCCACCCTAGGACTAAAAATATAAATTTTGTTATATTTTGAATCCCAACAGACAAAAACTTGCTTCCGATAATTTTTCACCAAGAGGACTAATTCACCACCCTGGGCGAATGAGTCCCACTGTGAAAAATCAGTGATTTCAGCCAGCATCCACAACATTCTAGATTCATCATAATTCATCCAAGTGACTCATATTCATCCCTTTCCTTCTTTTTTTTATATTTTCTTCATTTAGTTCATTATTGCATAACACAATGTGTTTTCAAATATAGCTTTAATTTCACTTTTTCATTCGTTTTCATTCATTTAGATCAGAAAATTGCATTAAGTTAACTTCATTTAGGTTAGAAAACACCATACATTGAATAATTTGAATGAACCATTAACATTTTTTCTCCTATCTCTCTCCTTTTAGGTGAAAAACTCTAGAAGAGCAAGAGTTGTCCATAGGAGCCAAAAATCAATAGTTCACTTCAATGGAAACTCTAACATTAGTGTATCCTAAACTAATAGACACTAGTGGTATTGATTGTTATCCTTTCAAATAAATGAAAGAAACAAAGTGTTAGTGTAATTAATTAATTATTACACTATCATAAGTTAACTTAGGTCTTGCATTTAATTAATTAAGTCCTAGGTTGCATTATTAGATAAATCATTTAATAAATGGGATAATATTCTCTTCCTTGTTTGTAGGGATAAGATTCCTTCTAGAGATGGAAGTTTTTCTTCAAAACTTATCATCAACATTTAATAATCATCTAGATAGGGTTCACATGTTGTCACATCTTTGTTAGATCACTTGTGCATTAGGTGACATCTCACGTATCTTAGGTTTTCTCTGTTGCCTTTATATTCAGGCATTTTGTTCATTTGTAACATATCAATTTTCATTATATCAATATAGAGTCTTTAATCAGCATTCCATAGTTGCAACACTTCTCTTTGTGGTTGATTATCTTTCATGGCTAAAGTCCTTCATTGAAGATTCCAAAGCTTCAGGGGTTGTGCATCCATTAATCTCAACATGGTATCAAAGCAAGTCCATTGAAACATCAACCCTCGATCCAGGAAGTTGGAGTTACTGCAAGATTCTTCAGGGCTTAACATATTTATTAGGCCTAGTTGGCTCTACTTAGAGACCAAGCTGATTCACTGGTCCCACATCAAGAAATCTCTCCAGCCCTCTCATTGTTATGTCGGAAGGCTAAAACCACTTAGATCCTTGTTCATTTGCCAAAATCAGAGTAGTATCAATTGGGAGCCTTTCAGGTACAATCTAGGGTTTTCATTTTTTGTACAAATCTGTACAAATTTGTAGGAAAAATTCTTCCCTCTTAGTCCACCATCAAGGCAATTTTTTTTTAGAAAAATCAAAAAAAAAAAATTGGCTATTATTGGGCATTTTTTTCTATAGTTCTCGGCAAAAATCAAAATCTGTAGAGTGACCTGCAATTTAATTGACAGTCGGCTTAATTATTTTTTTGTGGCTATAGTCTATTCTTTGGTCAACATTTATATTTTATTCTGCAGGGTTTTAAAAAATTTATATCGGCATTTTATTTTATTTTTGAATTGCAATTTAATTGCAATATTCAAAAAATTCTTGTGAAACTCTAAGGACACTGACCAGTGGTTAGCCCTGATGCACCGACAATCATCATCCTCACATCACTATTGTCAGCCTGTCCCATCACTGACTCACCACCAGCTTCGTTTCTCCCATCGACCGCTAGAGCTTCGTCAGAGTTCACTTTCCCGGCCCCCGTCCGACGCCCTCTACTCTATTCCAATGACCATTCCACATCACTTGCTGAAGGTGCTTCATCAGCCCCAAGCCATGATCATTTTGGAGGACCCGGAGAAGGATGCTATTCTCCAAGTGGGTAGTATCCTCTACGGTTGAGCCACGCGGTCCAGCCACCCTGCGGCCCGGCTCCTGCAGCCCGCCCATCCGAAAGCAATGCTTTTGTTTCTTGTTGGCCACAGTAGTCATATCAATACGAGCTGGGGGCTTATTTTTTTTCTAGCCACAGGTGCTATAATTTTACCTAGTTAGCGATTGTAGATCAAATCTAAGCGAAATCTTCCTAGAAGTCATATCTTGCATGATGCTCGATAATTCACAAAGATATACCATTGAAAGCTCTTGGAATCTACTTTCAATGGGTGCTCTATTTTCAAAGATTCCTGTCATAAAATTCTAGGAAGATCAACTTCAAAATTAGACCCTCATTACGGACTCGAGGAAGCACATATCTTCATCAAATTATGGGATTTTGGTGATTCTAGTAGCACATTTAGGAGATGTTTAGTTTTCTTAGATCCCTTTCGGTTTTGGTTTCAACTCCGGTATCTTCTATTGGTTTTTAGTTTTGGGTACATTTTTCTGATTCTTGAGACATCACGAAGCTTGAAGAATGAATTTCTTGATCACCGGAGGCATATTGAATTGTAATAATCTATTTGGAAGTCCTTCTTTGCTGTTGAAGGTCATTCAAGTCTTTGTATTTTTTGGAGAAAGTTCATTATGGGGCTTGCATATACTCCTCCTCTAACTATGTTGTAGAAGGGAAACTATTCACAATGGTGAGATGGGATCTTCCACCATCTCCAATCACTTGATTTGTTGCCTCATCTATATGGTATAGTTCCTCATCCAATTGAAGGTATTCATGAACTTGCTTGGAGTTGTAGTAGATACACTATTTTGGAGTTCATTTCTATGCAAGTTGATTGTGATGGTTTGAGATCTATTGATCATTGTGATTGTCCTCACATTCTTTGGATTAATCTTTGGGAGCTATATGGAGATTCAAATACTCCATCATTCCCTGATGGTCATGATTCAGAATGTCATTCTTTAGATCAAGTACCCCACGATGATATTGTTGTGCAAGAGGTTGATTACCTTGATCTTTCTAAAGAGGTTGACAAGGTTCCTTTTAGTGCTTCTTCTTCATCAGAGATAAAGGGTATCCCTTCACATTTAGTGATTCCTTGTCCAAAATCATTGATTGAGGCTTCCACCATCATCACTCATCAGGACACCTTTAGTTTTTCAAACTTGACATCACAAGATGGCTTTGTTTCAGGTATCACTGACTTGGCTACTTCTATAGGTTTGGAGGACATTCTTGAGGGGGTATCACTCCTCTATTCTAATTCTGCTTTGGAGATTTGTTTTGAGTCTCCTCATTCATTTATCTCAACCTTGATTGTGGATCCAGAGACCATCTTGGAGGCACTTGGTTTCTATTCAGAGATTTCATATTTGAGACTTCTTCCCTATCATTCCATTCAGGATTTGAGGTTTCTTCAGCATCTACCGTTGGATTGGCTTCAGGATTCTTTTAGTGGTTTTGAGGACACTTCATTTAGGGGGGGATATCAAGTCTCCATCATATCCATCACATCTTTTTCTTTGGATATTGTTCAACACCATTTTCTGCATTGTCCTGATTTGTCACCCTCTTCATTGATTGTGGCATCTTCATCTTCAGGCAAGGAGACATTTGAGCAGAGTTTAGAGACACCATCGACACCCGCCTTCATCTTCAACTTCCTTTAATTCCTATGGATAGGAAGAATCACTACACTTACACTTGGTTTTGTTTCTTCGAAGGAGACAAGGATTGTTTGTCGACAGTGGAACATCATTACATCTTGGACACCCGCCATATTGTAAGGTGATCATATCTTTTGGGGGGGCTATATAGTCTCTCTATTTCCTCCCTATGGGGGGGCTACTATATTGTATCCATGTGACAGATGGTGTACTTGGGGGTATTTGGGAGTCCTCCATCAGCTATTCTCACTTTTTGTATCATCTCTTTTTGGAGGGTTTTATTCCCCACTAGGTTTTGCCATTTTTTTCTCTGGTTGAGATTTTTGCATCTTCATGTACATGGGTACCCTAACATGGCTTCATGGCTGGGACCATCATCATCATCATCATCTTACCATCATTGCATTTTTCCTCCCTAAGTTGACCTTATGGGGGAGTGTCACTGTAATTAATTAATTATTACACTAGCATAAGTTAACTTAGGTCATAGTTCAATTAGGTCATAGGTTGCATTTTAATAAATCATTTAATAAATAGGGAAATATTCCCTTCCTTGTTGGTGGGATAAGATTCCTTCTAGAAGATGGGTTTTCCTTCTAGAACTTTATCTCAACATTTAATAATCATCTAGATAGAGTTCATGTTGTCACATGATGTTAGATCATGACACATGGTGACATCTCATGCATCTTAGGTTTTCTCTTTTTCCTTTATATTCAGGCATCTTTTTCATTTGTAACATATCAATATCATATCAATCAATCATATCATTTTCATCATATCAATATAGAATCTTTTAATCTGACATTCCATTGTTGCAACACTTCTTTGTGGTTGGTTATCTTTCATGGCTAAAGTCAACTTCATTTGAGAGATTCTGGAGCTTCAGAGTTTGTACATCCATGAAAATCTCAACCACAAAGAAAACTTCACTTAATATCAATGTCATCATACAAAACACTAATGATTGGAGTTCATTAGATTTTACACCTTCCTTTAAACAAGAGTTCAAAATCTCATAATTTAATGAGTCCTGTGTAGGTATGACAATTTATACTAAGAAAGATACATCTTTATCACAAGAAAAAAGAACATCTTCTACTATTAATCAAGAGAGTGTCTTGTCAAAACTCCTCCAAGATCATTTCATATCTCTCCCTCCAAGAGCACCAAATAAATTCTACTACAAGAGTTCATTTTGTGCATATCATAGATTTCATGGTCATTGTACTAATGAATGTAAGGCTTTGAGTAATAAAATTCAACATCTTAAGGAGTGTGGTTCTCTTCCTTGTGTTTAAGTACCTGGTTCCTCTAATTGATACTGGTTTTCATTCTATTATGTCTCTCATCAATCATTTTTTCTCATCCTTATCTTGCACTAAGTGGGGGAAAGGGGTTAGGTTATCCTTGTCCTTGTATGGCACTTTGTGTTGTATGTTTTGGCTAGTTGACTTCCTTCCATGTATATATAAGAGAAAGCTTGGGGTGTGGATGACATACCTTAAGTTGGATCACATGTGACATACTAAGTTTTGGGGAAAACCCATTATCCATGTGGTAGTTTCATTCGAGAACATGTGACTTGACATAGTGCCTTTTGAATAAACTTTCATGTCTTCTTCTGCATTAAATCAATTGCTCACAATAATTGTGTTAGCAACCGCTTTAAAGTGGGTACATACATCAATACTCATTATCATTATGTGATTTTATTTCTTCTTGCAATGCATCCTTTTCTTTTTGGCTTCATTGGGTTTGATTTCCTCAGAGAGCATGATATTTCTTTGATTTGTCCTCTCTTGGATAAATTAGACACAATTTCCCCTAAAAAGAGACCTTACATGAACTAAGAAGGAAATTCCTTTAGACCTTTACCTTATATACTATTTCATTTTTATGGCTTTATTATATGGGCATCTTCCTTAACACCTTTGCTTTCTTCATTGGTGTCATCCTATTTTGTTCATAATCAAGAGCATACAAGGCTTTTTCTTTCCTCATGGGCTTGAGAGTTCAATTTTGTGTAATTTGCCTTATCAAATTTGATTTATAACTTTGAGGTATGGTGCTTTATACTAGGAGTCAAACTTAGAATGACTTTCCCTACCAGCCACTTGCTTGTTTGTGTGAGCACATACTATTTACATGTGTATGTGTCTCTAGAGCCTCACCTAGTGGATGGAATGAGATTCCACTAGCCCTTGTGAGTATGCATTTGGTTTGCATAGTGGAAAACACGTTCCACTTGTAAGCCACCCTTTTCGGATACTCACCTAGTGGACAACCTGAAGTTTCGTTGCCTCAGAGTGAGCATGTATTTTTGTACAAACAACTTAGATCTGATCCACAACATGCAAGAAAAATAGTTGAAGCTTGTTCCACCTTTCCTTCCTTTTTCTTTTGTCTTTATGTTATTTACATTGCATTTTTGTGTATCTTGTTTTGCTACATATCATACACCTTATGTGTGTCCCTTGGTGCTTATGTTGGTTTGATGTAGGATCTTAGTTCCTATGGGCTTGACCACTCCCCTATCTTTTTCATCCTAGACCATTCACATTGGTACACATGGAGCCCTCTTGAATGTCTAATTTAGTGTGAGTTTGAAGCAAGTTCCTCCTCTCACTAAAGTGGGGGCTAAATGTAGTGTAGAAAAATGTATTCCTCTAAATTTTCACACTTAATTTGAGAATTATTAACATTAAAATGAACCTAATGTTTCCTTGATATATTGTTATAATGTGTTTTACACATTCACATTAGGTTTAGGGCCCTTTTAAGCTAAATAGACCTATTTTTTCCTTAATTTAGGGTTGTAAACTACATTTATTTACACCTTCACATTATGTTTTGGGCCCTCTTGCATTTGTGACCTTCATATCATCATTAATAGGCCCCTAAGACTCTTTATTATGCATCTTGAGGCTTATTTAACCTGAGATCTTGACAAAATTAACAAATATACTTAATTCCTTAACTCCCCAATATTTCCTATGTCCAAAAAGGCTTGGTGGGCCCCATATGCCACCTTGGGTGTATGAGTCCCACCTAGATGGGACCTATATGCCACAAGTAGCGTATGAATCTCATTTGATGCCTTTTTAGGGTTTTGAGTGGGAAATCATGGTATTAAATTAAAATTTCATGAATGTCAGAATTTGGAATCTAATAAATGGTAAGTTGGATGGATTTCCTATATAAACAAGGTTTGAAATCATTATTTCACCTAATAATTCATGATATCAACCTAAGAAATCAATATTCAAACACTCCAAGAATTCACAAGAGCATCATAGAGCATTCAAGATAATTTCCTGGGGTAAAAGCACAAACCATGTGTCACACTTTATAAAGGAGTCCGACCAACAACAAAAAATTCAAACTTGTTATAAAAGTGGTCTTTATGTTTTAGTTCAAAATAGTCATAAAAGTAATGAAATGTAGAACTTTTGATGGGAAATTTATTGGTATAATTTTTTTTAAAATTTAAAAACCAGAATTTCATTATGTTTTATCAATTTAAGGGACAAATTTTGGAATGCTGAGAATTTCAAGAAAAGGGAAATGACTTCATGGAGGCTGTCAAAATAGAATTGAAAACTTTCATTTCTCCTAATTTTTTTTCTCCAAATAGGTAACTTCAATATATTGTGCATGAAAAAAGAAAAATCAAATTTTGATGTATATTTTTCTTGTAATAATGTTTTAAAGTTAAACATGTCAAAATTTGACAGTTTTCATGGGCCATCAACTATTTTCAAAATTTTAAATCATTTTCAAAAAAAAATTATACCCTTTTGAAGAAGATTCTCTCCTCTTGTGCCCCATATAAGATTTAATTTTTTTAAATAAGTTTTACTATCTTGTTTTTAATTTGTAATCAACTTCTTTTTTTCATTTTGAATACCTACTTGCATTATTTTAAAAATAAAATATATTAGAACTAATAAATTTTTTTTTAAATTATATATTTGGATTCTCCACTCCGAGCTCTACAAAAGGGTTTTTTTTTTTTTTGCAAAAATCATATTAAAAGAAATGCCAAGCTAAAAGGTTGAAGGAGTTTCAGAAAAATTCTGAAAATTTGATTGGTTTACCAACTAGTGCCACATAAGATAGTTTGGTAGAAGCGGAGTTCTATAGAGAGAAAGGGTTTCAGCCAGAGCCAACTTTTCTATAAAAATTTTTTTTCACAGAACCCTTTCTATGAGCCAACCATTAAAAAAGAATCCAATTTGAGGGCAATTTAAAGGGAAGAATTAAATTTTGATTTTTTGGATTCCAGTAGAACCAATGCTTACGTAATATACATGTTCAGTCAAAACCCTAGTTAGCCCAAAGCCTTTACGGCCGAGAATATTTTTCTTTCGGAACTATTTATTTTGAAAATGCAGCCTGGCTTTATTGCTTTTACCCTAAAGAATTCAAGGTGTTCTTCATCATTTGTTTACCTTGTGATTCAAGATCCATCATCATGTCAAGATCATAATTCATCAACCCTGTTTATTGATCCAGTATTTGTGATGTAGCATTCCAACATCAAACGTTATTCCACATCAGTTCAAATGAGATCAAGATCTACATTCTTCATGGAAAATTCATGTTAGATTGTAGACTTACATTTCAAGACATCATTCAAGGTACCATTGTTCATTTTTTGTGTTCCATGTTCAGGTTTCATTGTTTCATCATAAGGTTTAATTACCTAAATGGGGTTTGACCAATGAAAACCCCCATTCCCTAACAAAAAAAACCATTTCTCTCTCTTTATGTGATTGCAGGTTTATAGGTTGAAAAAAGGTGGATTTGAAGCCCTCAAATGTACCAAAATGATAAAGTTGCAAAAGTTGTCAAAATTTTCATGAAAAGTTGTCAAGGCTCATGGAAAATCAAACCTAGAGCAAGATATCCAACCTCTTTGTATGAAATCAATGGGAAGGTGCTTATTCGATCCATCTTCAGAGGCTCACAAAGTTTTTCTTTAGAATTTTTCTACTAAGACACATCGCAACAAAATGGGACTGATACATTGCTTTTGGTGTGAGTCCCAAATATACCTATTTTTAGGAATTTTTGTAGATCTTGATTTAGTAGTTCCAAACTCTAGTTTGGCATAGAAACTATAGTGTGGGAATAAATCACCTAGACTAGAGTATGAGTCCTAGTGGGAATTAAAGATTAGGATTTTAGGCTTTTGAAGCTTGTTTTGACCTCATCTATCTCCTAGGTGCACCTTTGTTCATTATTAGTTTGTTATTTTTCATTTTAGTTTCATTCTCTAGGTCATTTATGTTGGATTTTTCTGATATGTGGTTGTCATTGATGTCAACACTATTGGCCTTAAAGACATTAAAGGCTATATATGTCGAGGATATTGAGAAAATTGTAATGAAATAAGTTGCAAGTTGTTAGTGATTTAGTGAAGTTCATTTTAGCCAACCTACTATTGCATAGCTTATTATATTGATGATTAGAGGTTGTGGATTAAAGGTTTTGTTTTCAAGTATATCTAGTTTATCCACGTTAAGTTTTAGAGATTTGCATGAAGATTTGATCAAGTTATGAGTATCTGTGTTCTGACAATTTTTTTGTTGCTTCAGTTGGTGTTCCTAAAAGAAGATGATGAGATTTTAGTAAGTTGAGTTATTGTAGATGCTTCTCTAGTAATTCATGATGCTTGTGGATGTTTTCAGATCATTCTCCATCTATGTTGTTGATCTGCATTGATCATTGTGCTTGTGATTGGTGATTTTCTTTTGTGTGTTCATATTTTTAATGTTCATGACCGATAGGGTGATTGTAGTTTGTGGATCTTTGAGGAAATTTTTTTGAATGTGTTTCATGTTCAAGGATTTTTTTTGGGGTCTTTACTATGTTGTGTCTGAAATTGGTTGATTCACATTGATAATTGTTATTGATTTGGACTGACAACTTTTACATGTTTTATACTTTATTGAAGCCGACATGGAAATGATGTTATCCCTAGTTGTGGATATATATGAGCGATTGTTTATTCCATTTGAATGTATGAGATGTGTGAATAATGTCCTAATAATTCAAAGGAAGAAGTAGAGTGTGAAGAAGAATGAACAGAGCATGAAGAAGTGTTCATGTGCTTAACTGAAACTGTAATCAAGCATTAACATATGCTATTTTCTCAGTTCAAAATCTTGCGGATGTAATCCAAATGTTTCTGTAAGACAATGTTTCTTCCTTTGGGTAGTAAGCATTGTATTTGAGTAGTGAGCTCTAGGTAGTGTGCTTGAATGCATTTGCACTCCCCAATTATATTTCTTTATACTTTTAATAGGGTATAATCTTGTGGAATAACCTACACCATGGTTTTTCCCCTAACAGGGTTTCCACATAAAAAATATTGGTGTTATGTGTGTTTTTGATGTGTTGATGGTTCATGCTTTCATTTTTATTTATCAGATCTGAGAATAAGGTTAATGATTTTAATAATTTTAAATTTTTGTGACAACTAATTCACCCCCTCTCTCAATCGTCTTCCCTTGTGTTGCCAACAATTTAGTTAGGTTTTGCATGTCATTTCAATTTCTAATATTTCTAAGCCCTAGCTTGGTGGCGAACTCCCTTTATACCTTTGATCATACCCTAGAACACCCCTATTGTAGATGTCTTTCCCCTTTACATCTTCGAATCGAGATCTCTAGGGTTTCCTTGAATGAAACTTCAAGGAAATAGGTCTAGGTCCCTAAACACTTAAAGTTTGTGTTCCACCTCCCAAAAGGTGGAACACCTATTTTCTTCATTTCAATGGTGTTCTTTGCGAATTGAACTAGAATTTATTGCATTATACCCCTGCTCTTATGCCAAGAATATCCTCACCATTGTTTTAATAAACTCTAACTAGTTAGAAGATCCTTTTTATAGCCAAGAAACTCACCCATTTACTCGCAGATCAATTCCAATGAGTTCTATAGAGAAACTCATGAAAATTACTCATGGATACTCAATGAGAAGTTGTAGGAGAAACTTATGTATGTTGATTTTTAAATTTCAGTATTTATTTTAATTTCATGAACTTTTTCCAAGTCACTAGATCCAATTCAAAATTATGTCTATTGAATCACGAGTTTTCAAACTATTCCATACAATGCCCTAATGAAATGATTCATCAGATTCATCCAATGTTTCTCCTTAAAAAGGTTTTATTCCATATAATGCCTTGATGAATTGACTCATCAGATTGAATCCACTGTTTCATAGTCTAAATTATTCACCCATTTGATCCTAATGTGCCATATAAAGTTATAGGTTTTCTCAAACAAAATTTCTAGCTGGAAAAAAAAACCACTAAGAGAAAAATAAGTTCCAACTATAGGGATTAACTTACCAATCAATATGTAGATACCTTTTGAAATGTCAAATGTCCAATATTTTTCCTATAGAAAATTTAACAAGTAGATTACAGTGTGTGATTTCTACATATCAAAATTCAACTCATTTGGACACCATATAACCATGATATAGCTAGTATACACAATCCACAATCTAGAATGCGTCCAAATGGAAACATCACCTACCTCCACTCCAATTGTTGCACAACAAAAAAATGAAAACTATTCTTGCACATTTTGGCAAGAACTTCACTACTTTACAACTCTTGTTTTAGTCTATTTTTATGTCAGCAAGAATTCCTTTGTTGGTGAAGTATTTAGTTCTTATAACTATCATTTTAATGTGGTAAAAATGTGATAAGGTGTACAACTATTAGTAATTGTTTAAAGTGGGAAATATTTAAGTAGAGTGACTAAAGAATAAGTATTGGTGCTATTTAATTATTATTGAGTTTGTATTTTTTCTTCATTAAATTGTGAATTGGTCATTTATCTCTCTTGGATATCTTTTTTGTCAATTCTATATGGTACATATCCTTAGCCACATGGTAATAGACAGTTACAACAATCATATAGATAGATTGTAGTGGAGCAACATGTTAGCATGTAGCTTCAATTTTCCAACTAACAATGCATGGGAATGTGGTCCAAATCCATACATAACATATGGACATGAGTTACAAAAAAATTCAACTCAACTTGAGAAAAATTAACAAATATGCAAATTATGTCTTTGGTTACATATTATATGGCAACTTGATCTATCACAAACCACTTTTACATGTCATAATTTTTTTGCAAATAGACACACATTTTCCAATAATTGACAAACCCCCTCACATCTTACACACAAATATAAGCTAAAAATCAAATACATACACAATGATGAAAACATATTTTTGGTCCATTTATTGAAATTTTACATCTAGTATAAAGTTTTGGTTGAAACTAGGAAAAAATTTCATCCATTAAAGGTTTTTTTTTTTCGTGTAACTAAAGTTAATTTAATTTTCATTAACTTTAAAAAAATTATATTTATTTTAAAAAATTAAATAGATAAAAGTTAGTTATTCCCCAAAATTATTTTGATGTAATATAAAGCAACCAAATAAATAGTATTATAATAAAATAATCCCTTCTATTAAAAATTTGTCACATTATCTCTATAATAATATTCAAAACGAATCATCTATACTTCACTCTTGATTTGTGTATACATACTATAGAAAGCATAGAGGCAAGCTCTATAAGCAATTCAAATATGACATATAGGTTCAAATGTTGTTTATTAATTTTTAACTATCAAATTATTTATTTCATTTTTATTGGTTATAGGCATTGTTAAAACAATTATCTTCCAAACAAATGTCTATATAATAATCATATGTTAATATTTTATTATATTGAATAATTCAAAATTTACAATTAATTATTAAATATATTCTATCATTTAATTTAAAAAATAAATAAAAATAATTGAATATGATTGAAAATATTATTGAAGAAGAACCAATAAAAATTTTCATGAATAGAAGAATTCTAAGTAAAAATTAATATTTACTTCATCCATTGCTCTCATTTTATTATGTGATTGAAGAATCATATTGTGAGTAGTTTTTTCCTTTCTAAATGAATAGTTTATCTTCTAGATTATACTTCAACCATCATTATTTGAGGATCTATGATATGTTTCAATGAAATTAACATCAAATTTAACCTTCTCTAGACTTGAGGAGTTTAACTTATTATAAAACAAAATAATTTCAAGATTTGTGGAGGAAAAATTCTCATTAGCATTTAAAGTAGTATATTTTTTGGGGCATAGAAATAGAAATAATGATTTTAGTGTCTAATAATGGAAATAAAGGATATTTTTCATTAGTAGGAGGAGGTGCTCACCTTCTAAGTAGGATTTTGGTTTGTCTATTAGTGATGACACTCAACACCTTTCTACTAGGTAGCTTTCTCCTAGCATTATTTATTTGAAGCATTATAAATTAGATAGTATCATTGAAAATTGAGAAGAAAAATGGTCATATGAAGTACTTATGACGATTGAAGGGATTATTAAGATAATTAACAGTATGAGTCTAAAACCATCCATTTTTCTTCAAAAATTTTATCTCTATATGAAAATTTTCTAAGATCATTTTTTACAAAATTCTTTATAATAATGTGTCAATTCTATATAATATCCTCAAAGGAATGCATACATTTCCATACTAAATTACCAATCACCCACAAAACCACATTCATACCAAAATCACAATGGAAGGTAGGGGAGGTGAACCCACACAAGAATTGTGGCAAAAGAGTCTTTGTTTGGGTTGAAAGAAGGGTATTATGGATTTAAACACAATAATTTATTTTCCTCAAAATGAGCCGATAAATCTAGAATTACATTCATGTATTTAATCATCCTACAATTAATTATATAAATAAATATAATGAAAGGGAAAAATTAAGTGGAGCCTTAATTTGTGACTTATTTTCCTTAGTCAACCATTTATGTAAGAATTTTAACCCATAAAAATAGGTCTTCAAAATTACCTATATTTTCCAAGTGGTTTAGAATAACTTTCATAACATCTAGGATTGGGCCAAAGATTACTTTTAGATGTAGCTCAATATTTTCAAAAACCCATTTGATTTGGAGTATAGATTTCTAGAATATTACACTTATATATCCTCCATTTAAGTTATTAGTATAAAATTCAATTTGGAATAACATGAAAATGACTATTCCTAAATTAAACTTGAGAACACCTTACAGAAAACACAATATATAGCAAAAAAAAATAAATCCACATACAAATATATCATGAAATCTATTATATCATGTTATTTTCTTGAACTTATTGAAATGTGTGTAAAAAATTATCCACCACCCTTTTGGTTATACATAATCAAACCTTAAATAATCATCTAAATAAAAAATCATAAGATTAAAACTCACTCACATACCTTAGAAAAACAACTTGAAATCCATTTACATCCATATCATTTTGAATAAAAATCCCAATTTAATCTAAGGTTTCATGTATATAAATCCAAAATCCAATACTCAATGAACAATTCAAAAATTGAACCCCAAATCATAACTCCTAGTAATCATTTCACATAAATAAAAAAAATTGAAACCTAATATCTCATCCAATTTCCAATTAGTTAACATCAATCCTAATAAAATTCAAATCAATCCAAAACTTAAAATATCAACCCCAATCCAATTTTAGATCACCATCACATGAATCAAAAAATAAAATAAAATCCAAACTCAAACCTCTCCAAGTCAAATATTAATCTATTCACTATTTAAATCCTAAATCTACTCCAATTCAGTCAAATATGTGATAAAAATATTAAACCTGATATTAAATCTCCCACACCAATCCAACCTAATAATTCAAAAATATCCAAATATTATCCTTGAATCCCCAAAGAATCATAAACCAGAAATACAAAAATCAAAACAACATGGAATCAACCATTAAAAAATTCTTATATGTCACTTATCACAAGGAATAAAGAAAATTATTTTCTTCTTCAACCTACAATGCCTCAAAACCCATTTTTGGTCAATGTATCACACCCACATGTAGTGATAATGGTGGTGTGCACAAAATTAAAATGATTATTCACATTAATGTGATGAATTTATTGACTTCAATATAAGGTAAATCTTAGTCTATAGATCCATAAAAGAAAACAAAAGTGATATCCTTTGATAATTATTTAAATATAAAGTCAAATACCATCTAATTATAAAATTTAAAATATCAATAACATTGAAAACCTTGAATTTCCTGGCCATGAAAATGAAAAA
>VDFB02043950.1:0-27454 GCA_007258455.2 Sequoia sempervirens
CATGCAACAATGGATTTAATACCTTGTCATGAAGACTTATCTTGAGTTTTTGCAATAAAAGATGAATATTTTTCCCTCGAATGTCTGAAGAAGCTATCTTAATGACTTAGAATGCTAAAACCTAAGCTTGCTTGATAGGAGAACTTGATGAATGATGGAAGAAGAATGAATTTATTGAAAATTATAATGAATTAGGGTTTAGAGACTTGTATTTATAGTAAATTCACCTTGTGCCTCATTAAGTGGGTTTCCTAAAGGGCAAATATGAAAGATTAATAAAACTTAAATTCCAATTTTTCTTGCTCAGTAAAAAATAGCAAATGGGACTAATTACCTTGGTAGAATCGGTCCAATGGGACTCATTCACAAATGACAATTGAATCCCAGTAGGTCCATTTTAGTTGGATTGTGGGAATGAGAATTACAATTCATATGTTGCGTTTCATCAGTGTTTGATCAAAATATGCTTGGGATGCACCATGTCGGGTAACATGGAGCCTATTAATGATTATGCTTTGAGGCCAATTATGGATTGGGACACATAATTCAATGTGATATTGTGATTTAATACACTTTACAACACTAAAATGAGGTCCACACACCCTACAAAGGCACAAGAACCAACGTGAATGTGTAAAACACATTACAACACTAGGTTAACATTAAGTTTATTTTACAAGTCTTCTAGATTGATGTAATAATGAAATTAAATACATTTTATAATATTGAATTAAGGGTAGATGGGTTCATTAAGTCTAGAAAACTATGAAAGTCTTTTACAACACTTTACAACACCTTTACAAGACATCGTTAGATGCATTTACAAGGGTTGAAGACCTAATGGGGAAATGTAAAACACTTCACAATACTAAATCAAAGTGACATTAAGTCCAATTTATCATGAATTATTCCTATGTCAAGCAAGAAATGTCCATTTAAATCTATGCCACATTTAGTCCCCACTTTAGTGAGAGGATGAACTTGCTTCAAACTCACACTAAAGTAGACATTCAAGAGAGATTTGCATGTACAGATGTAGATGACAAAGGATGACAAAGATTAAGAAGGAATTCAATCCACCAAGATCCAATATCCTAAGTCAAACCAACAAGATACTTAATTATACAATGGAAAGAAAGGAAAATGGAGTAGAAAAGATGCGCTCACTCTAGGGCCATAAAACATAAGGTCGTCCATTGGGTGAGTTGTCCCAAAGAATTAGTTTTAGTGTGAAAGGCATGCCAGTGTGTCAGCTTCCCACCGTATAATGAGAAATTCATTCCATTGTGTCAGCTTCCCATTATACAAACTGTACCAAAGTTATCCTCCTGATAACTTTGATAAGGCACCACAATGTAATTATTTTTGTAATTTTTTTCAAATATTTTGCTAAAGAGGATTTTTCTTTGTTCATGTAAGGTCTTCTTATTAGGGAGCATTGTACCTAATGTCTCCAAGAGAAGAAAATTTAGGGTGTCAGATCATTATCCATGGGATGCCTAGTTTGCATCAGGCCACTTTAGTTGATCATTATTCCCTTGTTAGATCATTATCCATGGGATGTCGCATTCACATCAGGCCATTTTAGTTGATCATTATTCCCTTATACGATCTAACCCTTTGTCCCCAATTAGTGTAGGACAATGGTGAGCCTAGAATGCATGATGGTATGTTGCCCCTTGTGATGGATGAAAAACATGCAATAGTGAGTATGCTAGTATCCTACAACTATTACATGGGAAGGAGTAGCAACTAATGTTATTTATTTGGATAAGGAAACAAAGTGTCTGCTTGATACCTATTTAATGAGATATCTATCAATTGAGGATGTACCAAGGGTTGAGTTTTCTTGGAATAATCTTGTGTGATAGTATTGATGTTGAGTGAAGATTTGTTGGATGGGTTGATTTATATCAAAGGACAATCAATGTGAAGACCATGATTTGGTGCTTGTGTTTTAGGCTCTATGGGGGTATGGATACCTTGTTCCATAGCATCACATCCTTGTGAAGGTTGTTTCATAAGTATTTTTGGTTTGAGGTTTGTCGTGATTGTATAGGCTTTGTCATATAGGTGAGTAATGTCATTGTGACATGGTTGGTACAAAACATTGTGTGTAGGTGGGTAAAGAATGAGATCAAGTTTATGGGGAGCTTGTTGCTTGTGTAATGGTGAGTAAAGAATTATAGGATTCTTATTTGTGTCCAAAATAACTTTAGCACACATAGGGGGATGATTAATGGTTGGATTTTTTTGAGTATCAATAATGGTGATATTACAAGAAGGCTTTATTTGATTTCCTACTTTCTCTAAGGTATCATTATTATGTGCCATAATATTGACCCTATGAGGATATCTTTTAGAAAAGTGACAAATAATAGGTTCATGACATGTCATAGTTGGATTTGGCAAGATAGCTCCATCACTCATAGGAGAGGCATTAAGAGAAGGATAACTAGGAGTTTCATGGTTACCAATGATTGGAATTTTTTGTTCAAATAGATTTTCAAAAATGGGAGAGACATTAGGGAATGGAGGAATAAGTGCTTCATGAGTTTCACCAAAGATATCTTCTAACACTAATCTATCTTCTTCATGTGTATAGAAGATATTAGAGAAGAAAAGGGTTGATTGTCATGGTTAGATAAATCTACATCCACATGTCCTATAATGTATTATTTAGTAGGAGAGGTAAGATTTTCATAGCTCTCATTCATATCCTCCATGCAAATGTGTTTGTCATGATCGTTCACTATTGTATCCTTATTCACTAAGGCATTTTCACAATTAGTGGAGGTGTTGGGAGTAATGGCCATGATCTTAGTTTTGTCTTTACAAGGGAGAGGAGGAGGAAGACAAGAAATTCTATCATGATCTTCAACGATTGTGTCTTCTTTCATCAAGATACCTTCAGCACCAATGGGAGAGATATTAAGAGAAGAACAAGTATGAGTATCATGATTATCCATGCTTGCATCCTCTTGTGTTAGACCTTTAGTGGATGATCTTGGAGAGATGAAGTCTTTAAGTGCTTCATCTAACATATATAAGTCATCACTACTAAAGGGATTGGATGCTATGCTTTTTCTGAATTGAATCATCTTTTGAATTGGGTTGTTTGATGGTTTTTGTTTTTTATTTTCATTTTGTAATGAATCTGATCTAAATGAACTAGGAACTAATACTAAAAATTAAAATTTCAACAATATAATGCTATCCATAATTTCCACGAATCAAAAAATGCTTATTTCTAATGATTTAAATATAAGAAAAGCTATGAAAACTTAAAATGTAATGTAAAGATTTAAGATGAAGTGCATATTTTTAGATTTCAAACAAGGTAATTTACTAATTACACTATGTGACAATCTAAAAGATGAAAGATTGGATATGAAAATGTGGATTTTAACAATGCATGAAATGAGATAATGTAAGATAAATGTAATGAAATGCATGATACAAAAACTCAGCCAACTAATATAGATAATGGATTGTAGCAAATAGAAGCATAAAAAAAATGTTTTCAGCTCTTTAAAAGGAAATTTCAGGGGTGAAAAGGGACTAATTCACCCAAGGTGGCGAATGAGTCTCAGTCTTGGTGTTTTTCAAAATTTTCAAGAATTTCTAAGTAATTTTGATGTTATCTAAGTTCTATGATGTAGACCTAAGTTAAAAATGCAGAATTTAAGGAATTGTGAATGATGTGAGATGTAAAAATGCACCCTATATGCACTTTTACTAATACAAAATTTCAAAACCCTAGAATGCAACTTAACTAATGAAAAATGCAATGAAATCTAATTCTAGAAAGAGGATGGACTCCAAATCAGAAAATAATATGTTTTAAAATCAGGTTCACCAAAATGTAACACAAAATTTTGGCACCCTAATCATTTCTAGCACTTCTAGGGTTTTTCACCTCAAAGGAGAAAGAAGGGCCAAAATGGGAAATGTTACACTCAAATTCAATGCAATATGGATGGAATATGGATTAAAAATTCCTATATGAGAGGGACTAAATGAAAATAATTGATAAAATATATTGATCATTAAGTGAAAGCTATTGAAATGCAACTTGTTGGAAAACACATTATGATATGCAAAAACAACTAGAAATGAAAGCAATCTATAACAAAATTTGATGAAACTGGAAGTGTGCACCTGAGAACTTGGTGGAGACTAGAAATGACATTTGGAATGATATTAATGTTAGAAATTTGGTGTAGAGGGACTCATTCGCCATTCTGGGTGAATTAGTCCTAGTTCTAAGAAACTGTCCCAAAACCCATTTCAGACAAATGGGTATCCAAAAATGCAGAAAACCAAAATCAAGCCTAGTAGTGGGAATCGTTTAGCATAAATGGTGCATTAGTCCACTTCTAAATTTTTGAAGATAAAAAAGTGGAAACAAGAGCATTCGGTCTACACTTTCTACTTCTTCAGGTGTCCAATTCTAAAGCTGTCAAATTCGGGCCTAAAAGTGAATTTTTGTTGATATTTTTCTTTATCCAATGAAGAGGTGACTTGAAAAAATTTGCAACACAAGATTTCTTCAACGATTTATAAACCTCTAAGATGTCTAAATGTGCAAATACACAAGACAAGAAAGAGAATTGTTGGATGTTAGGGCATGGGGGTTTGCCTTGGTCAAACCCCTTTTAGGTAATTAAACCAAAATGATGAAACAAAGTAATGAAACATGAAAAAATCAAGTTAATACCTTACCATGAAGATTGATCTTGATTTTTTGCATTAAAAGATGAAGATTCAACCCTTGAATGTCTAAAGAAGCTATCTTAATAAATTAGAATGCTAAAACCCTAGCTTTCTTGACAAGAGAACTTGATGAATGATGGAAGAAGAATGAATTGGTTGAAAATTTTGATGAATTAGGGTTTAGATACTTGTATTTATAGGCAATTTAGCTTCTTTTCCAATTAATTCAATCCCTAAGGCCGACATGAAAGTAATAAACTTATATTCTAGTTTTTCTTGCTCAAAAGTCAAAAATAACCCAAATGGGACTAATTTTCCACCTTGGAAAAATCAGTCCCACCTAGGAGGGACTCATTTTCCATAGATGGAAAATTAGTCCCAACAGGGTCCATTTGCCAGCTGGATTGTTAGGGAATGAGGAATTCCAGTTCATATGTTGATTTCATTAGGTGTTTGATCAAATTATGCTAGAAGATACATAGTATGGTGTAATAGGGGCCTATTAATGATAATGTGAAGGTCAATTAGGGCTTGGGACATATAATTCAATGTGAAAGTGTAATTAAATACAATTTACAACACTAAAATGAGGTCCACATAGCCTAGAAAGGCACAAGAACCAATGTGAATGTGTAAAACACATTACAACACTAGGTTAACATTAAGTTTATTTTACAAGTCTTCTAGATTGATGTAATAATGCAATTAAATACATTTTCATTTGTTGAATTAAGGTAATATGGGTTCATTAAGTCTTGAAAAGCATGAAAGTCTATTACAACACTTTACAACACCTTTACAATACATCATCAGATGCATTTACAAGGGTCCAAGACCTAATGTGGATGTGTAAAACACTTTGCAACACTAAATCAAGGGCTCATTAAGTCCAATTTATCATGAATTATTCCCATGTCAAGCAAGAAATGCCCATTTTTCTATGCCACACACATAAACCTCCACCTCCACCTAAACCCACGTTTACCCTTTACCCTCCTAAGCACAATGTTGTTTCTCACACACATTACACTAGAAATAATCCACAACCACAATAACCAACTCCAACATCCTTACATTTTCCTAATATTATACTACATAGTGCTCCTTGATTAAGGGAGTATGATATTGTTGAGAAACTTAAGACCACTCCTACAAAGATATCCCTTTGGTACCTTCTTCAAAATTCATCTAACTATCACTCTATGCTCCAAACAACATTGCAACAAATAGTGGTTCCTCCTGGTACAAATGTAAATGATGTGTCAACTCTAATACAAGGAATGAATGCAGTCAATGTAGACATTACCTTCCATCAACATGAGCTCCCTCCGTTAGAATTGGGGAAATAAAATGAGGTATTTATGATAAATTCTCAATTCAATAGACTAGGCATCAAAAAGATGCTTGTTGATAATGGCTCTGCCCTTAATGTGTGCAGTGTAAAGCTCCTAAATAGATTATTTTTGGATAAATCACAAATCAAACCTTATTCCTTATCTATTAGAGGATTTGAAAATATCATAAAAGAAACCACTTAGTGTAATTACTTTGCCTATTATAGTTGGAATGGCCACTTTGAAAACTCTTATTCATGTCATGCCCTATGATCTTTCGTCCAATCTTCTTTTATGAAGACCATAGATTCATGAGATACATGTGATGCCTTTGACCCTTCATCGACTAATGAAATATGTCTATAACAAGAAATTTTATAAAGTTGAAATAGACCCTGAGCTTGAAAGTTGCTTACAACTTGAAAAAGGAACAAGTCCTTTGAACACATTAATTCCAACATCTCACATAGAACCCCTTGAGCCCAACAAACAAGAATAATAAACTATGTCTAAATGGTTAGGTAATGATTGGGGTACATTAGAATTCACACCTTCATTTATGGGAAAATATATAATCACACGAAAAGATGATTAAAAATAAGAACAACCAATGGTTATGTCAACTCAAAATTCGGAAGAACCTTCCCAAGCTTCTATCTCATCTAGTTTGGAAGGAAAAGCAATGTACACAACAAATTTTGATGAGATAGGCTATCAACATTTGCCTAACCCAGAGGAAATGGAAAGACTTTATGGGAAAGGCTATGAGCTTGTGAAACAATTTAGATACAATGGTAAAGGATGTGGAAAGCATGAACAAGGAATTCAATTTCCTAGAGAACCTAATACACAAGACACCAAGATTGGTTTGGGATATTCTTTTTCTAAGACAACCAAAGCAACTCAACGACCATCACTAAATATCAACACTATCACATGTAAACCAAGAATCAATCTCACACTAAAGCATCATGCATTCCTTGATATGGATTTACCACCATCATGGGAAAACATTAAAAATAATGATGCTCTAAAACAAATGTTAGGTGCTTTTGATAAGACATCCTCTTCCAAGAGAAAGGTTACCTGCGCTGTGATAAGTACCAAGAAAAAGATATTGATATCAATGAGAAAGAAACAAGCATGGAACCATATGTTCTTGAATTTCCTAAGTCAAATTCCCTCTCGTTAGGAGAAAAAATAATATAACAATGGATATAAATGATAAATAAAAGGTCATTAAGATTGGGAAGTGCCTTGATGATGAAGAACAAGAGGATACTACAACCTTGCTTTATGATTTTCCTAAAAATTTTGCTTGCAAATATTTAGACATGCTAGGAATCAGTCTGAAGATAGTAACACAAAACATTTTCCTTTCTGAAAATGCTAAGCTTGTTCAAAAAAAGATACAAAAAATGAACCCTAATATAGCCTTGCTTGTTAAAGGAGAACTTGAAAAACTCCTTGACAGATGTTTCATTTGACCTATTGATTATTCTCCTTAGATATCAAACATTATTTTAGTTGCCAAACTTGATAATCATATTAGGATGTGGACAATTTTTTGTGATTTCAATAAAGCCTCTGTAAAGGATGATTTTTCACTTCCTAATATTGACGTGATCGTGGATTCAACTATTGGGCATGCTTTGTTTTCATTCATGGATGGATTTTCTAGTTATAATCAAATATTTATTAACCCACAAGATCACTATAAGAAAATGTTGGCAACTGTTTGGGGAATGTTTTGTTGGGTTATGAAGCCTATTGGATTAGAGAATGCAGGTGCAACTTATCAACAAGAAATGGCATTGATATTTCATGATTATTGTGGGCATAGAAAAAATAACCCTTTTACTTTTTCTTTTTTTGTCCCTCTTTGTGCTTATTTGGCTTTACTTCACCTTGATTTAATGTTGTAATGTAACTTATGCATGCACATTAGGTCTTGAATATTCAAATTATTAAGATTTTATGATGTCTTGTGAAGGTGTTTTGAAGTGTGGTAACACATTTCTACACTTTTCTAGACTCTTCTTATCATAATTCATCTAAATATTACCTTTTTATCACTTACCAAGTCTTATTCTACAGTGTTGTAAAGTCTTGTAACAAAATTTCACACTTTTCTTAGCTTTTCATCACTAATTACACCTTTCTTATGCTTTATTTGGACCCTTTATGCACTGATAGGTCTTAATGAAGTGTGTTTTTGAATACAAACATGACAAACAACATTAAAGATGACTTAATTACGTACACACACTTGCATGCCTTGAGTGGGAACCATTTGCCATGGGTTGTGAATGAGTCCCTCTTGGAAAAAAAATAAAAATAAATTCAAGTTTCTTTCAAGTTTTTATTCATTAAGAACTTAAATCAACCTGTTGTTAGCCTCCTACAATTATTTAACAACTAATCCCTTACATTTGTGATTCAAATATTAGACATCTAACCTAAATAACTATCTAAATCATCATGAAGGTGCATTTAACTTGTCAACCTAGGGATGTAAACTTGAAATGGGTTAGCACAGTATGTGCATTATGGATCCAAAGTAGCCATATTCATCCTACAGCAAAGGAAAACATAATGTTGAAAGTAAATTTCTTCAAAGGAAATAACATAGGTTATAAGCATCAACCAAAAACTATATTAAGCTAAAATTCATGACATAAATGAAAATATGAGTGAAAAAATAGGAAACTACTATGGCTGCTTTTCTTGCAGGAACAGTCACATAATGGAATTCTAGTGGCTACAAGAATAGGTAGTGTCAGATTCTTAACTAACTACTAAACAGAAAGTAATAACTAAACTAAACTTAACTAAAATAAAGGACATAATGCTCACCAAGTTGGCCCCCTTGAATGAGTGTCCCTTAAAATAAATGTAAACTTAGATGCATGAACTTATAACTTCATTTTATTCATTGGAAAACATGAGTACAATGGAGTAACATGACTGTATTACTAAAAAAACTAAAAATGCAAGTACATCATCAGATTAATCAACCTCTTGAGAAGGAGCATTTGAGTCTTATTTATAGGAAAAGAAGCTACTAACTAATCACCTAACAAGGTGGTAAACTCCAATAGATTAGGATGCCACTTTAGGGAAAGCATGAAAAGTGGAGAGGATGTTATGCATGCATGAAATCTGGTCAAGCATGTCTACCTCAATGCCAATTTAGCACAATAGTAATGCCTATATTCAATCAACAAACAATTAAGACCATTTATAATGAACTTACAACTTCAATTTGAATGAGGAATCTCCTGCCATCAAAAGCCTTCCCTCCATTGAACTTTGAATAATTTCCTTGTTGACCGTTATGGTGAATGACCAACTATCAGAATCTTCCTCCATTTTATAGGCCTCTAATTATATCTGCATAACAATATTAGTACGCACAACAATTACATATTTGTAACTACCTTAAAGTGACATTCTATAATCCACATGTAGAATTAACCTAGATAGTTCATATAGCATGTCAATTTCATTTAAAGGTTACAAAAATAAGCTTATTCCCAATGTCTATGGTTTTGAGGAAATATCATAAAAGGGTCAACATCCAAGCATTAAATTTTATGACAACTACAACAAATGGATAATAAAATTTATCAAAATTGAACCATAGACTGGACTCATCACTCCCCCCAACCTAAGGATTATTCTTTTGCTTGGTCAATGTCTTGAAATCCTACATCAATTCTTGTTATGTGTGAATTAGGGTCCCAATAGAACCCTTGTTTGTCCAACCTCCTCCATCTCTGTCTCTCTTTAGCTATTTCATAATGGTAGTACCTAAAATTTGGCATGGGCCATAATATGACAGGTGGCTGAAAAGTCAGTGGAAGCCAAAATTGTCCCTTTGTCCTTCCAATCTATACATATCTATCAACTCTCTTAAGTGTTGCAACATAGTTCTGCATAGAGTAAGGCTTAGCTTGATTCAACTCATCAGTTAGGCTATTCCACCTTTGTGACAAGCATCCCATTACAGATTCCCTTATGGTTTTTGCTACCTCTTCATATTCTTTATAAATTGCTTCTCTCTCAGATAGGATCCTATTTCCATAGCTTGGTTTATAAAGAATTATATGCCAATCCCTAAAAATGTCTCCTTGATTACTAGATTCAGCCCTGATGGATAGGGGAGTGTTGGATTTAATTTTCCTATAAGTCCTAAACTATTTTCCCCAATTAATTTCATTTTGTATCCATGAAATAAATTCTCTTAATTGGACATCCACAACATACAATAGTGGATTCCAATCATGGTATTGAGTCATAACATAATTGTGCAAATATAATTCACACAACAAATTCTTCATTTCAAGAGGAGCAATTCAATAAGCATTGAAAAATTCAAGAGGAGTCTTAATAGAAGGATTCAACCCTGAAACAATCCTTGCTAGTTTAAAAGAAAGATGCTTCTCATTCAAATACATAGCATAGAACCTTGCAGGAGTCCTGCACTCTAATATCTAAGGTACTAAGGCTTCCATATTATCCACCTTCTTTAAAGTAGAAATTTCTTCATCCTTATCTTCAAACTCTTTATCTCTCTTTTGAATTTCCTTCTTGAGCCTATGTTTCTCCTCTTTCCATTCTTCTTCCCTCCTTTGCATCTCTTTCCATAAGTTCATGGCTACCATGAGGATTGAAAAATTAGAGGGCTTATGTATTCCTACCAAAAAAATTCCTGGCACTTTTTCTTGCTCTTCATATGGCTCCAGCTACAAGGATTCTATTTGTTCAGCCAATTCTGGTTGTAGGGGTACTGAATCTTCTCCCAATTTTTGCTAGAAGGCATATTTGTTCTTGCTCTTGATTTTGTTGTAGAAACTCTTGATCTTGCTCTTTCTCTTGCTACAGGAGCTCCTGATTTTCTTCATATGCTTGGCTTTCAACTTGTTTAGTGATGTCAACAAGATCTTCTAGCGTTATATTTGTTGCTTCCTCAAATATTTCCTTTTCCTTGACATTCACCTGCCCCATTGGAGCTTTTGTATCCTCTCATGATGTTTCAATATGCTTAGGGATTTCTTATGGAGATACCCCCAAGGCTAGACCAGTTGGTCTTATTTTTCTAGGAGGGCTTTCATGTTTTTCAAAGGATACCTCTATGTGATGCAAGGTTGCCTTGCTCATCTTATCCAAAGTATTCAGGTCTGCATGATTTTGTCTCTTTGTGCCTCAAAGATATTCATCCCCAAGTCTACTACAATCCTAAGAGTCTTATGCTAAAATTCAATGGGCATCATAATTGTCTTTCCATACAACAACTCAAATGGAGTGAAGCATGTAGTTGTTTTCTAGGTAGTTCTGTAGGCCAAAACAACTTTTGGTAGCCTGCTTGCCTAATCCTTTTCATGGATAGCCATTTTTTTCATCAGAATGGCTTCAATTTCTATGTTGGTCACCTTAACCTAGCCATTGGCCTAAGGATGATAAGGAGTGGACTTCTTGTGCCTTATGTTGTACTCATTGACTAGTGTTATAACAAGGGTTAAAGTGAATTGAGCCCCTTGATCAGTCACTATCTCTCTTGGAACCCCATACAGTGTGAAAATTTCCTCATAAAGAAATTTTGCAACCTTATTATCTCTTGCATGCTTCATGACCTTAACTTCTACCCACTTGGTTACATAACCGATGCATACCAAGATATAAGACTTACCTTTGGATGGAGGGTCAATGGGTCCTAAAAAATGTAATCCCCACTTGTCAAATGGAGTGATTACTACCTGAGGGTAAAGTGGAATCTCCTTAGATTTGGTTGGCCATCCCATCCTTTGGAATCTATCACACTTTGTTGTATATTTCCCTGCATCCTTGTGGAGTGTGGGCCATAATATCATGTGTTCAAAATCTTCATTGTTGTCCTCTTGGTTGCAAAATTCCCTCCACAGGGTTCATTGTGACATACATGCAAAATATCATATGTCTCATCCTCCCTCACACATCTCCTCATGGCATGGTCTAGTCCAGTGTAGAACAAACATCCAACAATCCATGAGAAAGGAAAATAATTTTTCAATGAGCACCCTTCTCTCTTTTAGAGAGAAGTGAGCATGAACTCTCCTTTGACCAAATAATTAGCTATGTCAGCATACTAGGGTGTTTGCACACTGATGGAAAATAAATACTCATTAGGGAAAGAGTCATCTATGATTTGAATGTCCTCTAATGTAGTCAACCTTGAGAGAAATTCTACAACAACATTGTCCTTCCCTAGCTTATCCATAATGGTTATGTCAAACTCCTACATCAATAATAACCATCTTGCTAGCCTACCTGTGATTAGAGGTTTATTCATGAGGTATCTAATGGATGCATGATCGATGTGAAAAAATATCTCGTAACTATTTATGTAGTGCCAGAATTTGTTTAGGGCATATATCATTGCCAACAATTATTTTTATGTTACTGTATAGTTGAATTTAGCTCCCTACAAATTTTTCCTGACAAAATAAATAGCATTTTTAATAGTTCATTTTGTCCTAAGAATTCTCGTATAGCATAGTCTGATGCATCTGTATGTATGTGAAAATGAAGCTCCCAATTAGGAACCTTAAGTATAGGAGCATGAGTTAAAGCTGCCTTGAAGTCAGAAAATGCCTTGTCAAAGTCTTTTGTCCATTGAAATTCAACATCTTTGGTTAGGAGACTCTAAAATGGTGTAGCCATTTTGCTAAAGTCTTTGATGAACTGCCTATAATAACTTACATGTTCCAAGACACTCCTAACATCTTTTTTTTTTGTAGGGATAGGTAGATTGGAGATCACTTGAATTTTTATAGTATCTACTTGAATTCCCTTATGAGAGATGTAGTGGCCAAGAACTACACCTTCGTCCATCATCATGAAAAAAAATTCACTATTTAAAGATAGATCATGATCTTCAAATCTTTGTAGGACTCTCCTAAGATTTTCCACTACTTCATTGAAATCAGTACCATAGGTAGTAAAGTCATCCATATAAATTTTCATGTAGTCATGAGAGATGTCTGAAAAATATGCTAATGATAGCCCTCTAAAAAGTTGCAGGTGCATTGCATAAGCCAAATGGAAGTACTGAGTAGGCATAGGTCCCCCATGGACAAGTAAAGGTGGTATTCTCTTGGTCCTCTAGTTCAATTTGGATCTGGTTATAGCTATTGAATCCATCTAGAAAAGAAAAGTACTGCTTTCTTGCAAGTGATTCCAAAACTTGATCTATAAAAGACAAGGGAAAGTGGTCCTTTTTGGTGGCAGCATTGAGTTATCTATAATCAACATAGACTCACCACTTCCCTCCCTTTTTGGGCACAATCACCAATGGGGAGACCCACTAGCTGTCTGAAATGGGGTAGCTAAATCCTACATCTAGCAATTTTTGTAGTTCCCCTTTTACAATTTCTCTCAATGCAGGGTTAATTCTACTTTGTGGCTACCTCACTGGTGTACAATCATCTCTTATGTATAACCTCTGAGTACAAATATTAGTGTACAATCCCTTCATATCATGATAGTCCCATGCAAATGCATGCTGGTGGGTCCTCAGTAAGTTTTCCAAACCCAGTTGTTGTTCTTCACTCAGTTTGCTATTAATATTTAGATATTTTACTTCTGACACCTACACTTGTGTAGTTAACTCTATCATAGCTTCTTCACTAATTCTTTGTACCTTGAGTTCATGTGGCAGCAATGTATGAGACATACCTGTTGCTACAGGAAGAGCGGGGAGCAGTATCTTCACTAGATCAATAGAATCAAATGCATGAAGGATGATGCTTCCTCTACTTCACAATGGTTTTGAATTGTGTTAGACAATACTTCATCTTCATCTTGAAGTGGATAAAAGAACTTTTTCCTAACATCATAAGTTGTGCCATAAAATTAACTTCCTCAGTCTCTTCACCAACATGTGACCATACGAGATCATCCCTATCATCGGATGGATGAGCAGGAGGGTAGACAACAAGACTTTTGGTGCTCTTTCTATCAGAAATGGTCATGTCTCCTATCTGAAATCCAATATAGGTATATATTGTGGCCAACCATGGCCTTCCAAGAATAATGGGGTACCCGCCTAGTGTAGCTTTAGGAGAAAGAATTATAAAATATGTTGGGTAATCCCAATAGTCTAGAGTTACCACAAGATCCACTACTATACCACCAGGCTTGACAGTAGAATTGTCAACAAACTGTAGGACAGTAGGAGTAGGTCTCATTCTTGTAACATTTAGTTGTTACAGGATGTCCTTGGTCATTACATTTATTGTTACTCCCAAATCAATCAGAGCATTCTTTATCTAGATACCATTTATAACAACTCCTACCACTGGACTCCCTGGGTCATTATATTTGGGAATAATCACTTTCCCAAGCATGATGTTAGCCAACTGTCCCACTACATGGACCATAGTGGGGTCTTTCTTCTTCCTTCCTAGCTGATTAAGACATCATTCCTTGATTTCTTTGCCATATATGGGAACATCTTTTATGGCCTGAAATAGAGGTATTTGGACACATATATGCTTCAACTGATCTAAAATGTGAAAATTTGTGTCCTCCTTTTGTTCCTTTTGTTTCACAGTTTCCAACCTCTAGCGAAATGGTGGTTTTGGTTCAGTCTACTTGACTGGGACTAGTTCAGGAGTTTAAGGTGCACTTGGCTGAATGGGGACATTCAGAGGCTCCTATTCTTCCACAAGAAGCTCAGTGATAATGGCTATGGAAGGAGCTAGAAAATTAGTTCTTGAATGTAAGTGGATGTAACTTACACTCACAACATATGTAGAGAAATGATTTGGATTAGAAGAATATACAAACTAATGTTGTGGTTTGTTATTTGGGTTAGGTGTGGGCTGAGCTGGTAGCTAAGTAGGTTTAGGTGCATTTCAACTTTAATTAGCAACAGGAGGCATTATAATAGGTTGTTGGAGTTGAGAAGGTTGCTTCATGTAGTTGGTTGTTTTGTTTGGCCATTGTTGTCTTCCCCTCCATTGAGATGTTTTCTTCTAGTTTCGTGGAGGTAGCTACAAATTCCCTTAAGATTGTTGCCAATTCCCCTAAGGCTGTTGTGACTAGGCTGGAGATTTTTGGTGATTGGGCCAAGCATTTGGAGGGTTATTCCAAGGTTGTGGTAGATATCCTCCATAATTGGATGGATATGGGGGTTTCCATTGGTTACTAGATGAACAAGAATTAAAATATGGCCCAACAAAACATAGTGGATATGGTGGCATACCTTGTCTCAAGGCCCATGGCCTCCTTTGTGCAACATAGTATACTTGATCATCTTCACCCTAGATTGGCTTGAACTAGGGTGCAATTTGATTGTTGTCAATATTAGTTATCATCTTGCATCTACAGTCCTTTTTTCTACAATGAGGGCAATATTCTGCCAACATTTCCTATGCCTCCTCTTGTTTCTTCTTAGCCTAAAGTGTATCCAACTAAGTAGCCAAATTGTTTATAATGTCTTGCTTGAAGTCTACCAATAAGTGAGTAATCTCCATCCTTGAAACTCCACTGGTACATGACTTACCCATAGAGGATTGGTAAGATGACCCTTTCTTTGAGGTTGCCCTAGAATAGTTCTGACATATTTTCTTGATATCCTCCTAAGGAACTTGGGTGATATCTCCTCCTACCATCAGGTCCAAGGAATCTATGTAGCTGTCATTAATTCCTCTTAAGAAATGCAGCTTCTGTGAGTCTTCATTGAGTGTATGGTGTGGATATTGTTGTAGGAAAAACAAAAACCTTGAAATTTAATCTTCCAAGTTCTCATCTTCCTTTTTTTGCATCCTAAAAATGTCATCTCCTCTCATGTCACTACCCCTACAATACTCCTTGTACTTCTTAACGAACTTTGTCTTTAGGTCCCCCCAAGTATCCATATTATTTCTACCTAGGCTCATCAACCATCTTAATGCAACTTCTTTGAGGATGGTAGGAAATAGCTTAAGCCTATGGGCATCAATGGTATAGTCATAACTCCTGCAAAGTATATCAAAGTCAAACAAGAATGTATCAGGATCTTCTATGAAAAGTCCATAGAACTTAGGAAGGACTGAAGCAGGGATATTTTTGAGGCTGTCTATTTCATTTTGATGAGCAATGGGGAAAGGAAAAGCTAGTTGGTTAGGTCTATTTCTATTTGCATCACCCATGCTTTCCTGATGAAGTTCCAAACCAAAGGGGTTCTCAATATAATTTTGATCTTCAATGGAAACTTCAAAACTAGTCAGATCTGGAAATGCATCAGCAAAGGGGTGTGGCCCTTCTTCTTCTTCTCCTCTTGGCAGATTCTGAAACTAAACTAGCTAGAATGGATCAAGATTGTTAGGAAGGAATCTCCCATGAGCATCTCTCCTCCTTCCTTTATGCATGTGTTATCAATTAACTATCAACCATCTCACATAAAGAATTGGAAAAAAGAATAGTGGATCATTACTTTCCTAAATGAGGGGTATACTAAGAACAAACTTTCATAAATACTTCATTATGAAAGAAACTACCAATGACTCCAAAGAACTCCCTAGTTTGACACCATCCCTAGAAATGATGCCAAAAATGTTAGCCTCTTACAATGATTTAACAACTAAGCCCTTATGGATGTGGTTCAAAGATTGGACATCTAACCTAAATATCTATCTCAATCATCATGAAGGTGCATTTAAAATGTCAACCTAGGAATGTAAACTTGAAATGGGTCAGCACAGTATGTGCACTAAGGATGTAAAGTAGCCATATTCATCCTACAACTAAGAAAAACACAATGCTAAAAGTAAATTGCTTCGAAAGAAATAATATAAGTGTTGAGCATCAACCAACAACTATACTAAGCTAAAATGCATGACAAAAAGGAAAATCTGAACAAAAAAATAGGAAACTACTTTGTCTACTTTGGTTGTAGGAACAATCATAGTATGGAATTCTAGGGGCTGTAGGAACATGCAATGTCAGATTCTTAACTACTGAACAAAAAGTAATAACTAAACTTAACTAAAGGACATACTGCTCACCAAGTGGGACCCCTTGGATGAGTATCCCTTAAAACAAATGTCAACTCAAATGCATGAACTTATAACTTCATTTTATTCACTAGAAAATATGAGTACAATAAAGCAACATGACTGTATTACTAAAAAACTAAGAATGCAAGTACATCATCAGATTAAGAAACCTCTTGAGAAGTATCATTTGAGTCTTATTTATAGGAAAACAAGTTACTAACTAATCACCTAGCAAGGAGGTCAAATCCAATAGATTAGGAGGATGCCACTTTAGGAAAAACATGAAAAGTGGAGAGATGGTTACACATGTGTGGAATCTAGTCAATTGTGTCTACCTCAACAAAGATTTAGCACAACAGTTATGCCTATATTCAATCAACAGATAATTAAGACCATTTATAAGGTGGTTACAACCTTGATTTGAATGAAGAATCTCCCACCATCGAGATCCTTCCCTCCATTGACTGTTGAATGATTTCCTTGTTAACCATTATGGTGAATGACCAGCTTTCAAAATCTTCCTCCATTTCACAGGCCTCTAATTATATCTACATGACAATATTAGTATGCACAACAATTGTATATTTGTAACTACATTAAAGTGATTCATTAATCCACATGTAGAATTAACATAGACAATTCATATATCAATTCAATGTCATTTAAAGGTTACAAAAATAAGCTTATGCCCAATGTCTATGGTTTTCACTAAATATCATAAAAATGGTCAACATCCAAGCATCAAAGTCTATGACAACTGCAGCAAATCGATAATAAAATTTATCAAAATTAAACCATAAACTGGACTAATCACCTGTGATGTTGTATTTTCAAGAAAGTAGGGCATAAGTGTGTATAAATAAATGTTTTTCTATCCATTTTAACACCCATTCACTCATTCATTCAAGCATTCATTCATCTATTCAATCATCTCACTCAAGCATTTGAGCAACATAGCATCATTGAATCAAGTATCTTCGAGTAGCCATTGGCATATCCTTAGAATTCAACAAGGGTTTGGTGAGTTTAGGACACTTCCATGTTTATTCATCATTCCTTTCTTATTGCATTTCATTTCTTTATCAAGGGTTTGGTTACCAAAGTGGGATTTTACCAAGGAAAATCCCTATACTCTAACCCTTAAGCATTTTTCCCCTCCTTGCATGTGTGTTTGTAGGTCTTGTAGGTATATTTTTCAAAGAGATAGGTGTTGAAAAGTGGTCAATAAGTCATCAAAGCTATTCAAGTCAACAAAGACCTAATTCAAGCTTGGAGCCAACATTCAACCCATTTTTTGCAAATTTTGTTCTCTCAACCTGACAAGAAGACAAGTGCAAATCTAGACCTATAGAGTTGACTTCAAAATTTGCATATTTTGTAGGTGGACCTATTCACCATCATGTTGGTAGTGGATTCACTCTGAGAGGGGGGGTGAATCAAAGTGATACAAATTTTTGAACTCTTTGATTTGAATGCACAACTTAAATGTTTTGACCTTGAAACAATGTGGCAGATTTAAACAAACAAATGAAAACTTAAACTTTGCAGAAAGATATGCAAGAGAATCAACTTATATTAAAATAATCATGTTAGTATTGTTCCATAAAAATGTGAACAATCTTATTTTATGCTTTTTGAAATAGGACTTCAACCATACACAATACAAGTTTAACTTGCTTTATGGAAGGTTTTGAACAAACTAAAATTTGTCTTTTAAATAAACTAAAAGTATCATAGCATTGACTAAATGAACACATTAACTTGAAATAGAATGAGAGACAAAACTAACATCACATAACACAAAGATTTCCTGAGTGTAAAAACCTGTTGGGGTATAGAAAACCACTCACAAACTGATCCTTTTATTCATTCAAAAGAGGACCAACTCTGTTACAACATGGAGCACCAACTCCAATATCTTTTTTTGAAGCAGCAACCCCTCAATGCACAAAGTCGGTATCTAAAAATCCAAGCACTAATGTCCTTACAAATGCACTTTAATTTGCAGTCCCAAAATCATTAATTAATACAAAATATAAAAGATATTCAATGATTCCAACTACAATATGAAATATTTACAACAGTACCATAATAATCTCTCATAAATCTAAATGATGTCTCTGTTATAAGAACTAGAGATTTCACAAAATAAAAACCCTCTTTTCTTTTTCTCACATATTATAGATATAACAATGATATGGTCAACAAATGCTCTGTATTTTCCTCATGCATCCCAATCTCAACAATGGCTTAAAGCCATGAATTTATAGAGCAAATAAAACTGAAACCCTTTTTCCAACCTATCAAACTCGAGTTCAAAACAAACACTCGAGTTAGGGTTTCCATAGTAAAAATACAAATTACAGTTACAAAATAAAACCACATTTTTTCAACTGTAATTTCTTTTTTCTTTCCTCTTTCGAAATCACAAATCTAGAAAAGTAATTTTTGTTTTAAAACTAAAAGCCAATAACCAAAAATGAAGTAATTCTTCATTCATTTTTTACCCTAAACTTTATTCTTTTTTATTGTAAAACAAAGTAATAGAAATTTGTTTGAAACTAAATCAAGGTTTTCATTTTCTCTTTTACTTTTAATTTACTAGATTTACCTTCGAAAGACCAAAATAATGCATAGAAATTACCTCTGTCATCGTGGTTTTAACCTGCAAAGAAAATCCTTGAAGATCTTCATGAAAAACTGCCCAAACTTCCGCTTCCAGCTCATCAAAAAACACCAACTATCTTGCCATCCATCAAAGACTAATATAACTCAAAACCAGGTCAAAATACCACAACAAACTTCATCAAACTGCAACTGTAATATCAACATAGCGACTCTAGGGTTCAATCTTTTGTTTACCCTATTTATTCCTTCATCGAAACTCCAAAACAAAATGAATGAAATTTGAAATCCAAACATCACATTACAATAATTTTGGAATCCATGTAACCAATACAATGATGCAATAAATGAGTGCCAAATTATAATCCACATGTGTTTTCCAAGTCAACACAATTAACATGCTCATTGAAACAATAATACTATCGATTCCATGTAAGAAAATCAAGTGTAATACATATGCCGACAACCCAAGTCTTCAAATAATGTGTATTTAACTATTGTGCAATGTATAAGCCTGATAATAATAAATTATGATCGACCTTCAATCAAAAATTTGAACGAAATGCCAACTTTCCAATCACTTTATAGGTGATATATTTATAAAAACCATAGTGAATGTTGTCGGCCTTAGTGCTTTATGAAATCACTTTTAAAGCACTATATACATATATATATATATATCAACTTGATAGCACATAATGTGCTAAGGGAATAATGTAAAGTGAAACCCGATAGCACTATAAAATATGCTAAGTAATCAAAGTGCTTGATAATGCTTAAGTGTTAGCATTATGAATACCACGTGTAGATGAATAATCAATGTAACACTGAAATTTGAGTATGTAAAGCATATAGTGATGAGTCACAATGAAGTGTGAATTCATGCTATGTTCATGGTGCAAAACTAAAGCTCAATACTATCATGTATATGTGAATAAATGTATTCACCAAATGTATAAATACATTGAATCTGAATGTCAAAGACTAAACTGAATCAACAATATACCTTCACAATCACCTATAAGAGTTAACACTACATAAAATAGACAACACCATGATCCTATGATCAACATAGAAACCTTTCATCTACACATATAGCCAAAACATCACTAACACAAATACATCAAAATCTGAATGTAAGAAAAATATTGTCCACTAAACGAGTTGAAAACCAATACCAAGTGAAACCATTAGAATATACCATACTAAATACAATGATAATCAATGCACCAAGCATCATAAACATGCCATGATAATAACTGAATATGCCAATGTCAAACTAGGAAATGCCAAGGCACCAACCCAGGGTAGTTTTGACATCAAGGAAAAATGCCACAGAAGAAGCCAAGACATCAGTGGTGTATGAGTCCCACTGCCAGGTTGGAAAAGGAGTTTTGTTCTAGTTTTCGGTTCTTGACACTCAAAAACTAGTTTCAGTAAAGTTTACTAGAAGTAGGACTGGTTCGCCATCAATGGCGAATGAGTCCCACTATTCATCAACAGTAATTTCTGAGACATTCCATAAGCTTCCAACATCAGCATTCCATCTTCGGGTGCACTTCATTTAGTCTTATTCAATTATGTTTTCATTTGTGCATGTTTCTAGTTCATGTTTGCATGTTATATGTTTTCAAACACTTCATATTTCTTATTTTTGCATATATAATAAATAGTATTTTTTAGTTCTTTGCATTTAGTATACTTTATTTAGGAATATCACATCTATATCATATCCCTCTCTGATTGTAAATATTTTACTTTTGTACCAATCTTATCTCCTTTTAGGTGAAAAACCCTAGAAGGAGCATATAGCATTCAAGTGCCAAAATCTTTGTTTCCATTTTGGTGAACCTGACTTTAGAACATTTATTACTTCTGATTTTTAGTGCATTTACATCCTAGAAATAGATTGCATCATCATTACATTATGTTGTGCATTGTTTAGACATCCTAGGGTTATGAAAATTTGCATTACTAAAAACATCATCTAGCTTTCATTTTTGCATTTGAAATCATTTCAACACACTGAAATTCTTCCTTTTCATACTGACATTGCCTTTGTGCATCTTAAAAACTTCAAATTGCATTTCAAATTTCTAAAAAATCTCAAAAAAATTTATCCCTGATCTCATTCGCCACCCTAGGCGAATCAGTCCAGTTGCACATTCTGAATTACATTTTCTGGCATTTTTTGGGCATTTTCTGCATTATATTTTGCTGCTATTACCTTCTATCATACTTTCTAGATTCTTTGTTTTATCCTCTTTCTTTCATATTAGTTTACTTTCACTCATTGTTATCATGGCCTTTTGCTTTAATAAGTTTTGGAAATCATTAAAATCCTTAGTTGACAAGTCAAAATGTGCCTTTGGAACTGATCCTAATTACCTTGAGTTTCGTCATACTCCAACTCTCATGAATGTCCTCCTCGTGTTGTTGAAATCATTGGGGAAGATGATGATATCATGAATAAGTTCTTAAATGAATGCCTTGACAACCTTGAAGCCAATGTATAGTCCTTTACCCCTCCATGAAGTCACAAGATCTTCCTACTGTCTCACCTTATGATATGTTAGGATACCTACATCCTGAAACAAATGAAGGACCTAAGTTCCCTCCCATAGGTGGACCTAGTTCCTCTAACCAATCAACTCCTCAACCATTCTATGATACAAAAGTTACAAACACCAATCAACCTTGAAGAAACTTATGAAAAAGGCTTGACTATCTTAAGCAAACAAGGATGTCACACAATAACTAAACATGGCATTCATCAACTGTTAGAACAAATACCAGCGGATGAAAAACTAACAAGGTTAGGATATCATGATCCCCCTCATGACAACAAGCCTCCTTTTGAATATTGGTGACTTTGGAATGATGGCACAATAATCTTTGATTCCCATCCCAACTTGAATGTCCTTGTTCCACATGAACAACCCTTACATGATTCCAATGACAAGGATGCTAGGGTCCCCATGGGTCCTCTTCCTCCTTCAATACATGAAAATTTTGAATCTAGTAAATGCAAATCACCTTACAAACTAAAAAAAGTAAAGTTTCCTCTCCATCCACCACCTGAATTTGAAAGGAATCTCCAAATGCTTTTAAACAGAGGTCTCATCCTCTTACTACCTATGAATAGGCTGGTAATCCATGCTAAAGATTCCAATATACCTTATTGTAAATACCATCATGTTTTGGACACCGAACTGAAGAATGCTAGGCATTGAAGGACATACTAAGTATCACTTCATTGATACCGACTGTTATCTTGTCATCCCATAGTACCCTATCACCAACCTTATCAAGTGATAGTTGTAGAATTTTCCATTCACACTATTGCATGATCCTTCCCATCATCCATCTTGGCTCACTTTTTCCTTACACTCAGTGAGGGAAAGAGGTTGTTAGCCTTGTCCTCGTAATGCATTTGTCCTTGTCCCTTAGCTATGTTATTCATCTTCTGCTTATACTAATTTAGATTGGGAAGTGGATGACTTGTTTGATGTGTGAATTGCATTTGCATTACTAGTATATTTATATTTTCCTTTTTATTTTTCTTTACTTTGGTGTCATTGTATGTGTGTATCATGTTTCCCCATAATGTGATGTTTGATGTTCTCCCTCTCTTTGTGCACTTCCTCTATTTGTACATCCATTCTTCTATATGGCATACATTTCGTTTTCCTTTCACCTTTGTTTTCCTTTTGGGGATGACACAAAGCATAGAGATGCCCTATGTCTCTTCCATGTTGACCCAAAAGGTATTTTCTTTTTTCCTTTTCTTTTTTTTTTTCCTTTTGGGAATGACACAAAGCATAGAGACGCCCTATGTCTCTTCCATGTTGACCCAAAAGGTCTTTTCTTTTTTGCTTTATTTTTGGTCTGGGTATGTGCAGGATCATGATGGGCCAAAAAGTGGTAATATATAAGTGATCTGATGGCCCATGTGGCTGACGACTTTTTTTTACCTAAAATTGATGAAACAAAAAGGGTTTTTAAAGGAGATTCTCAGCTTTCCACCAATATAAATTATGTTTAACTTTGAATTTAATAAATAATTATTATTCATTTTCTATTTGAATTATGACTTAAGTCCTAATTGATATACTAATTGAAAAAAATATATAGCTTTCAAATAGTATCAAATTTTTGAATCTAAAACATGCATCACATTCTATGCTTTGGATACTATGGGATTAAAAAAAAAATAATTTCATGAAGTTTTGACCAAGTTAAGGTGGTCAAACATACGAGTTTTTATATTTTTTAAAAGTTGTAATAAAAAATTCATAATTAAGTATTTACTTCGAAAAAAATTACAAAAAAATATGCATCACATTGGGACATGAGTCCTATACTTATATCTAAACTATTATAAAAAAATATTCTCATTTTATTATGGTTGGGTTGGTCAGATGGAAACCTACTTCTTATTTTTTCCTTGAAATTTAAGTACTACTACATTGAAATTTCAAATTTTCACCAAATAGATTTAAAACAAAAACTAAATGTAGTAGTTTAGAAACTACATTCAATTTTCTACAGATTCTATTCTTACATATTTTTGAAATAATATAGATAACTTATTCAAATTTTACATCAAGTTGCCTAACTCTGATTTTTCTAAATTTTTTGCCACTTAAGGGCTTGTTTTTTCCATGATGATCTTGCGTATACCCTTTTCCTTTTTGGGATGATGCAAAGCTTAGAGACACCCTATGTCTCTTCCATGTTAACCCAAAAGGTCTTTTCTTGTTCAATTTTGTTTTGTGTTTTCCTTTTGGGGATGACACAAAGCGTTGAGACCAAAATTTCTCCTTCATGTTCACCCAAAATGTTTTCCTTTTCTTTCACCTCTTCATTTTATTTTTTATTTTGTTTTCATTTTGGGGACGATGCAAAGCATTGAGACTGCAATGTCTCCTCCATGTTGACCCAAAACAGATTTTTCTTTTCTTTTGTTTTCACTCTCATTGTGTCATTCTTCTAGTTCTATGTGTATTTGGGGAGTGATGTCAATTTCAAGCTCTTTAATAAAAACATTGCAACAATGGACATACTGACCCCAAATCCATAGATCCCTTATGTGTTTGGTGTGTTCTATTTTGGGGGAAACCCCTCTTTCCTTTGTTTCTTTTCATTCACATGATACAGCCTTACTCTGAAACATATGACTTGGCATAGGGCCTTTCCAAGTTGGTTCTCATGTCTTGTTTCTTTTTGCATTTTTCATTTTCTACTTTAAAGTAATTTCTCATAGAATGGTGTGTAGAAATTCCTTTAAAGTGGGGGCATACATTGGCATTATTCATTTGGATTTATTTTTTTGGTTCTTAGTGCAACCTTGTTACTTTATATGATGTGTTTGTCACTTTGTGGATGACATTAGGTGTGATTTCCTTCCTAAGCATGATCTATCTTCACATATTACATTCCTCTTACTGGAATGATGCAACACAATGCATCCCATAAGTTACAAGTATTCTATTCTTTGATTGGTCCTCTCTTGGAGACATTAGACACAATGTTCCCTAAGTTAAAGACCTCACATGAACATAGCAAGAATCATTTGAACATTCCATTAAAATTTGAATTTACATGGAAACCTTGCATAACACAACTTGCATTCCTATGGTACCACTACATTTTTTCATGAGTACTAAGCATATGAAGCTCTGCTTGTCTCATGAAGCACAAACCAATATTTTTCTTTATGGAGCCTTATTAAAGTTATCAGGAGGTATAACTTTAGTATGCTTGAGGGGGAAAGTCCATTATGAGGAATGACTTTTCTCCATAACCATTTTGTGCATTTCTCACCATGTGGACAACTTGAAGTTTTGTGGCACCAGATTGGGTATACTTGGGAATTCTCAACCCATGGACAACCAGAAGTTCTGTGGCCCCAGAGTGAGTATACTTGGGCATTCTCACCCAACAGATAGCCATGAGTTCTATCAGCCTAGAGTGAGTACACATTTCTTGATCCAAACAAACAACCTAGATCTAATCCACAATGAGTTGGAAAAATGATCGAAGCTTTCTTTGTTGGATCTCAATTTTATTCATGGTTTGTTCATGGTTTGTCCTTGATGAAAAAATCACTTTCTTGGTTGTCACGGTATGACAGTTTTAGATTTGGTCTATCATGATCTTTATGCTTTGACATGATACATATTTTATTACTCTTAGCTATTACAGATAGTTAATAATTGTGTTTAAGGTTCATGTTGATTCTCATGAGAATTCTGGTTCAGTGTTATGAATACTATTCTTTTGTAAATGATTATGATTATATCAGACTGACAATGTTGATAAGGCTTGGTAGAGGGAATTTAGATGGTATTCATTGTGACAGGGCATGCATTAGCTTCTATGATAAATGATATTGTTATCTTGACAGGACTCAGGTCGATCATGGAACAATTGGTTTCATTTTGACAGGTTGACCCTTCTTTATTGCATGATAGGTATATTATTTCAGTTGCTCATTATCAAGTTGATCATGGAATCATTGACAAGATTCATTTGATTATGTCTTCATAGCATGTTTTCATCCTATTGATCTTCATGGTTGTCTCATAATTATTTTGGTTTCAATGGCTATGATACATTATTTGATACATGGCATATTGGGTTGGAATTATATTAATGCTCTCTTTGGAACTTGAGTTTGATATTTCATTTGGGGCCATTGGTATATGAGGTTACTATACACTCTTTAGTTGGTTTTGTCATTTCATATCTTCATGACTCCTTCACATTATCTTGGTGTCACTAGCTTGGACACAATGATGGGTATATATGAGCTAAGTCAATGAAAAAAGGCATGAATATATGTAGGTATTGAAGTTGAAAATAAGATATATGATGTTTAGTATGTATCGACAACTTGTATGCAAATTATGTAGGTAATGATAATGTCGACATTGTTTATCTCTTTGGCAGTTTATTTATTTATTTGAGGGGTTGGCTTACATTTGTGGTGGTTGTCAACATTGTTTTCATTGAACACATTGACTTCAATAAGTCACATGTGGTAGCATCATTTGTGTCTACTTATTTGGTAAAATGTTTTGACATTAGATTTTACCTCATTATGATGAATTATCATCTTCTTTGTGGACTTCAAATCTCATTATCTTCTTGAAAGTCATCGAATGACTTGGCATTTGAAAGGTTAGGGAAAAGCATGTTTAATGATTTTATTTTTTGGCTAAGTATAGAACCCTAGCTGATGACATAGTAATTCCTTACTCTGCTATAAATAACACATGGATGACTCTAGAGGAGTTGAGGTTTTGATGGTAGGTTGCTCTATGAAATTTGAGCAAATAAAAGCTCGACAAAGGTGAAGGGAAATTGTGGGAGTTAAAAACCTGGTCAACAATGGTTGTTGGCATCGAATCTATCTAGTATTTATTTGATTTCTATGCAGCATGAACATGTATTATCTCTTTCATCTTGGAAAACAGCTTTATGTCAATTATTATTTCATTTTACTCAAATGATGGAAAATATTTGGTGGGTTTTGACAAGATATCATGCATTCTATTTCTATTTGTTCTTGCAATGAGGGTTTGTGACTGTCAGTTGTTGGGTAGTCATGTATTTTTGAAAAATATTTCAGTTTCATTGTGGACCCATTTCATTCATTACGAAAATGATGGATTATGCATATAGAATTTTTGAAAATAGTTTCAAATGGCTATTTTATTTTTAATGAAGATCTGGGTTATGAAAAATATTGCA
>VDFB02043950.1:29073-51913 GCA_007258455.2 Sequoia sempervirens
ATTTTGATAAGCTCACATTAGATAGTTTGCAGGGAATTCTTACTTCCTATGAAATGAGAACAAGCAAAAACAATTCAATAGGAAAAGAAACTGCCTTTAACATTGAAAAGAAAGAAAAAGTTGAGGTTAGTGAGTCAGAATTTTTTTATTCTGAAGAATCCCATTTTGTTAGAAAACTTAAAAAGGGATCTAGAAAATATAAGGGAAAACTTCCCTTTAAATTTTTTAACTATGGTAAAATAGGCCACTTTGTTGCAAAGTGCCCCTATGGTGATCAAGACAGTGACAATGAGAAATTTGAAAAAAACCTAAGGAGAAGGCCTATAAACCCAAACAAAAATTCAACTTTGAAAAAAGAAGAGTCTGTTTAGTAAAGATGAAACAAACACTAAATCTGAAGACTCATATGTAGAAGAAGATGAAACATTATTCATGGCTGAAATCACTCAGCAAGAAGATACAAACAACAATGATATTAAAGAAGGTGAAGTAGATCTAGAAGGTGAATTGAAATGTGCTTTAAAAGAGATTAGAAAACTCAAAAGGAAAATTCTTTCTCAAGAAAAAAATTCTACTCAAGCTCTTGCTCAAGAACAAACTTCAAATCAAGAAATAGTCTCTTTGAAGACTCGGTTTGAAGAAGCCAAGAGAGTTGAGGATTGTCTTCGTGTTGGTATAAGTCATAAAGATCAAGAAATTCAAAGACTTGAACATGAAATTGTTGATCTTAGGAAGATCATTGAAGAGTATGAAAGTACTTTAAAACTGAATGACATGCTTTGCAACTAGAAATTGAACAAGGATAAAAATGGTATTGCGTTTGAGAAGGGTGAATGTTTTGAAATGATTCCTTGTTAAAAGAACTAACTCTTAAAGATCATATGATTATAAGTCAAAAAATTGAAATTGAAGAATGTAAGAGGATAGCAAATGTTGTAAGGTCTAATTTGGAGATTAAAAAGATTGTTTGTCTAAACATTGAAGGAGAAGTAGTTGCATTAAGAAAAGAGTTTGAAAGTTGCAAGGATCAATTTGGTAAAATTCAGAAATTTGATCATAGTACTAATATATTGAATGAGATGTTGGGCAGTCAAAAACATTCTAAAGATCCTACACGAGTGGGGTATGAGGTTGTAAAAATATCTACAGATGAATCTAAACATGAAATAGTGTTTACTACTTCATATGGAAATAATTTTATAGGAAAACAAACACCAAGAATGAAGGTTGATCTTGGTTACAGTATTGCTGCACCAAAGGATAACATTGACACTAGGAGAAAATCTAAAGGTATTCATAGAGAAAGGAGAAATGTCTTCAGATCTTCACAACCTTGGCATGATCATTCATTCAAGTATAATAATTCTTTTCAAGGATACTGTTATGTTTGTAATGACTTTGGTCATAAGGCAATTGATTGCATGAGATGGTCAAATAAGAATCATTCTAATGTCCCTAGAAATGAAAATGTAGTGTGTTACAATTGTAACAACTTTGGTCAATTTAGAAAAGATTGTAAAATGAATACAAGTGATAATAATGAAGGGAACAAAGTTGAAAATGTCTATAAGAAGTATTTTTCTCCTCAGAACAGTCATAAGATCATTTTTTTCATATGTAATAACATTGGGCATAAAGTACATCATTGCAAATTTAATAGAAAGACAAGTACTTTAAGCAAGAAAGTGAAAAATTCTACATTGATGTGCAGAGGAAAGAACAATCAAGATGAAAAGAAGAGCAATAAAGATGAATGTGTGAAAACTCCTTGTGCACTTCTTGCACAAGTGTTGCCTTCCTGATCCTGAGATGAAGCAAAGACTCAGGGGGAGTCTATTATGGTAATATATTTTACCCCTACAGATTCTAGAATTAGGTATGACAACATGCATTAGCTATTGCTAGTATAAGAAGTAAAGAAATGGTTTGTAAATGCAAATATTTTATTATGCTTATTCTGATAGAATTAATTATGAAGGTCTACATATGATTTTGGTTTTCAAGTTTGAAAGTACTTTGACAGTTCTTTATTGTGGTTAATGCTCAAACCATGGGACAAGATGATGATTTTATTTTCCTTTGATGTCTTATTTGAATGACTGAATAGAATGATTGATTTTTGTTGACATGAAAGAGATACAGGTTGCTTGAATGATTATTACTGAAAGTTGTTATTGCTGGTGTGATGACTGTCTTGGTTTTGAAATGCATACTTTCTAGTGAAGTGTAAAATCATGAGAGAATGGAGTATACTTTATGTTCTATGATTGAAAGTTAGTTGAGGAAAAATTCAGTTTAACAATAAGTATGGACTATGTTATACTAAGCTTGGACAAAGACATCACTTTTGATTATAACATTATAGTAGAAATTTCATGGATCAAAAGGTAACAGTTGTTTAATGATTTAGTTTGGCTATAATAAGGACATTTTGTTTGACCTTGGTTTTAGTTTTGATAATACAGTAATATTTGATTGAGGATTTTTATGACAATGTGACTTGACTACATGTTAGAGTTTGTGGCTCTGATATTGACAATCATTGATAGTTGTTCAAGCCTTGTGGTCTAAATGTCTTAACCTTTTGTTATTACTAACAAAGGTAACCATCTAGTTGGGAAGGCAGTGAATGAATCTCTACATTAAGAAATGTTTTTTGTAGGTCAGTGGTGAAACACTCGGTATCTCTCTTATATTCTTTCATATCAAAAAGATGAAGTTGTTCTCATGATTGAGATAGTACACAAGAATAGAGATATCCCTTGATGGTTCTTTAGGTTTTAAATCTTCATGACAATGTTTTTGTAACTATGTGTTGTTGATCACATTTGAGTCTTTGCTCATCTGCAATACAATTTACAAATGGAGTGGTGAATTGATAATGTGCTTGTAATTGATTGAAAGTGTTTTTTAATGACCTAGTTCAATTATTTGGTAGTGCTCTTGTTGGTTGAGAAAAGGAGTAATGATATCAGTTGTTGATATATTTGTGTATGGATCTTCTTTGTAGAGGGAACTTGTTTCTATATGATCTTATTTCTAGCTCTCTTATATATTTTCATTTGCTGCACTATTACTCTATTTGTAGCTGATTCTCATGGTATTTGGTTGGCTATTTGGTTGAATTTTCAGTTGTGTTTCATGGCATTACACATTCTTCTCTTTTATCCTTTGTCATTGAGGCAAAAAGGGGGAGAGTCACTTGTGTTTTTCCATCAAGGACAAAGGGGGAGTTTGTTGGATCTCAATTGTGTTCATGGTTTGTTCATGGTTTGTCCTTGATGACAAAATCACTTTCTTGGTTCTCATCATCTAACAGTTTTAGATTTGGTCTATTAGGATCTTTATGCTTTAAAATGATACATATTTGATTACTCTTGGCTATTACAGATGGTTAATCATTGTGTTTAAGGTTCATGTTGATTCTCATGAGAATTATGGTTCAGTGTTATGAATGTTATTCTTTTGAAAATGATTTTTATTATATCAGACTAACAGTGTTGATAAGGCTTGGTATAGGTTATTCAGATGGTGTTCATTGTGACAGGGCAAGCATTAGCTTTTGTGATAAATGAAATAGTTATCTTGGTAGGGCTTAGGTTGATCATGGAATAGATGGTTTCATTTTTACAAGTTGACCCTTCTTTATTGCATGACATGTATATTATTTCAATTGCTCATTATCTAGTTGATCATGGCATCATTGACAAGATTCATTTGATTATGTCTTCATGGCATGTTTTCATTCTATTGATCTTCATGGCTATCTCATAATTATTTTGGTGTCAAAAGTTATGATACATGGCATATTGGGTTGGAATTATATTAATGCTCTCTTTGGAATGAGGATTGTAAATAGGCCTTTGAGAGTTTGAAGGAATTCCTTGCAACTCCACGCATTCTACAACCCACTATGCCAAACAAACCGTTCATCCTTTACATAGTTGCATCCACCCATGATCTTGCAACATTGTTGGCTCAACAAGATGATAATGGAAAAGAAAATCATGTTTATTACATTAGTCAAACATTAATAGATAATTAAATGTGATACACACCAATTGAAAAATAATGTTTCACTCTTGTATTCACTACTAATAAGTTGTGACACTATTTACTAAATGCTGAAATACAAGTCATGACAAAATTTGATCCTCTCAAACATCTTTTTAATAAAATAGAATTATTAGGACATCTAGCTAAATGGGTAATGTTGTTGACTAAGTTTGACCTTAATTTTTTTTCACAAAAAGTAATCAAAGGCCAAGCCTTGACTGACCACTTAGTTGATGCTCCTTCTCCTCTAGAACTACCTAACAATGACTCTTTTCTTGATGATAGTGTTGACAATAGACGTTCATACATGGGAATTATATTTTGATGGATCCAAGTGTAGAATAGGCTCTAGTGCTTAGGTTTTATTATTTCCACCTGTAGGAAAACCTATCCCCTTGTCATATTGATTGAATTTCCTATGTACGAATAACACAGCTGAGCATGAGGCATTGATTACTAGGTTGCATGTTTCTTTGATCATGGGTGTCAACACTATTAAGATCCTTGGTGAATCACAGATAGTAATTAAACAAATAAATGGAACATATCAAGCAAAGTCTAAAAAATTATCCAAATACAAGAATCTTATCATGCACTTGTTAGAGAAGTTTCATACATTTACCATTCATAACATCCCATGAAAAGATAATCAACTTGCAGATGCAATGGCAAGTGTTGCCTCTCTTATATCCGGGTATGTGCAGGATCATCATGTTAAAAACAGGCCCTTAAGTGGCAAAAAATTCAAAAAAATCAGAGTTAGGCAACTTGATGTAAAAATTTGAATAAGTTATCTATATTATTTCAAAAATATGTAAGAATAGAATTTGTAGGAAATTGAATGTAGTTTCTAAACTACTAGGTTTTTTTTAAATCTATTTGGTGAAAATTTGAAATCTCAATGCAAAGTACTTAAATTTCTGGAAAATAAGTAGGTGTATGTCTAACCACCCTAACCACAATAAAATGATATTTTTATAAGATTTTATATATAAGTAGAGGACCTGTGGTTTGCATGTGAAGCATTATTTTTGTAATTTTTTCCAAGTAAATAATTAATTATGAATTTTTTATTAAAACTTTTAAAAATAAAAAAGTGTTTGTCTAACCACCTTAACTTGGTAAAAATGAATGAAATTCAATTTTAATTTTTAATCCTATAGTATGCAAAGCATAGAATGTGACGCATGTTTCAGATTAAAAAAATGTGATATTGTTTGAAAGCTATAGGTGATTTTAATCAGCCTATTAATTAGGACTTTGGTCGTAATTCAAATAGAAAATAATAATAATTATTTATTAAATTCAAAAGCAAGTTTATTATGGTGGAAAGTTGATAATCTCCTTTAAAAACCCTTTCATTTCATCAATTTTGGGTGAAAAGAAAGTCGCTAGCCACATACCCTACAAATACCCATCATATCGCCACTTTTTGGCCCATCATGATCCTACACATACCCATCCCCTCAAGATCCTTCAAAAAATTTCACATTCACTATTCACCCTATCATTAAACGTCTTATTGATGAAAGAACGAAATAATTTTAAATGACAAATGAGGAAAATTTGAGTGAATGGTATGATACAATATTCAACTATTTGAAAAGTGGTACCTTTCCCAAGCCAACAACTAAAAACCTTCATGCTCATTTATGAAACATTGCATCTAAATATGTAATTATTGTGGGTGTGCTATATAGAAGGTTGTTCAATGGTTTTTTACTTAGATTCTTAAACCAATCTCAGATACCTCTAGCACTTCACCAATCCCATGAAGGTGCTTTTGGTGGACATTTTAGAGGAAAAACATTGGTTCAAAAACTTATCTGTATCGAGTATTATTGGCACAAAATGGAATGTGATTGCTTTAATTATTTTTTAAAATGTCATAAATGTCAGGAACATGGCAATTTGAATCATGCTCCTACTAGTGAAATTCAAACTCAAATTCCAATATGGCCCTTTGCAGTTTGGGGATTAGACATTATAGGAAAAATTTCACCTCCTTCTTTTGTTGGACATACCTTTATCATCACTGCAACTGATTATTTCACAAAATGGGTAGATGCCATTCCTCTTCAATCTACAACACCTGAGGTAATATGTCGTTTCATCCTAGAACACATTATTGCTTGCAATCTAATGGTACACCATTTAAGAATAATGATGTGAAGAAATTCTTGGATACCTTTAATATCAAACATCATTTTTCAACACCTTATTACTCAAAATCTAATGGTCAAGCCAAATCCACTAATAAAGTCCTTGAACAAATTTTGAAGAAAACTTTTAATAAACATCATAGGGATTGGCACACACAATTACACTATGTGTTTTGGGCTTATCGCACAAGTGTTCGATCTTCCACAAGGACCACACCTTATAATATTGTTTATGTTAGTAAAGCAATAAGACCCTTGGAGTTAGAGATTGCCACACTAAGAATTTCTCTTCAAGGACTTGTTGACGATACACACTATAGAAAGCAGAGATTACACCAACTTGAAATGCTCGATGAACAATGCATTAACACTCTTGAACATCTTCAAGCTTATTGCAAAAGGAAACACCACCATTACAATCTCAATGTTATCTCTCAATCATTCCACAAGGGTAACTTAGTTCTATCTGCAAACCAACACACTGTCAATGCTAACCCAAATGAAAGAGGTAAATTTAGTTCTAATTGGTTATGACCATACATCATTGAATTTTTTTTTGGGTATGGTGCATACATGTTAACAAAACTTGATGGCACACCCCTTAAGGAACCTATCAATGATGCACTTCTACATTGGTATTATGTCTAATCCCTTTGAATAGTATGAATGATAAAGAAGTGTTGTTAAAGCTATTGGGTCATATCCTATATGCTTTTGCATTGCTTCATTCTTGACAAACAAATTATATGTATGTCTTAAGCACTAAAGTGATTATTTAATTTATTTTTATAATTAATTGAGGTTTAATACTATTCAAATTCATCTTGTGTGTTATGATAAGTTAGATCAATAATACATTTAATTTAGCATAGCATAATCATCATGTTATATCTAAAAGAAGCTATAATAAGTTTTAATTATATCACATACACTTTGTTAAATCATGATGACATTAATGAAATAAAAAATCTTACAAAGGTTATTTCATTAATCAAATTCCTATTTAACATTCACACACATTAATACAAGTAATAGAACATCAAATACTCATATATATATATCAAAAAAAATTTGTACATGTCATCAAAATATACAATATCACTAAGATCCATAGGTACCTAACCCCTCAAGATCTGGTACTCATGATCTAGTAGCAGGATGTTGAGAGATGTTTGTATGTGATCATGACCACAATTCACCAAATATAAGTGAAAACTCTAGGCCTTGAATCCATCCAAGGACAACCAGTAGTTCCCCTACTATCTAATCCCTCTCCACCTATATTTGTGCTACCTCTTCCTCTAGTCTCTTAACCTCTACTGGAGTCTGGGATGATTTTCATGCAGTCTCATCTTAGTGGAGTCATCTCCTCAGACTCTCATATGCTACCTATAATCTTACAAATGGGCTGAGTGACTCTAGATCCTGGTCCACAATAGGTACATGCACATAATATGAGTCCATCTCCTCCTCATCGATAGGTGTTGGCACTATCTCTTTACGTGCTTGATGGTAGAGATCCCACCAATCTCTCGCTGCTCTTGCAAGCTATAAATAGTATGCAATCAATACACATCATCATATTATATATATAAAGAGCATAAACACTAAAATACATGCATAAAATCAAATATCATCAGCTATATCTACAATAGGCTGAGCAATATCAACATCGTCCTATGTAGGGGGCATGGAAGATGTGCTAGCCTCTACACAACTATGGGTACCGATGCCTGTTGTAGCCACAACTTGTGATCTTGTCATATGAATGGGAGAGGGATCTCCCCACTCATGTTGATCCTCAACTGCTACCTCATCACTCTCACTTAGGGGTGGCTCCTCCTCCTCATCCTCCTCTTGGTCCTCTTCATCCTCATCCTCCTCCTCTCCCTCCTGGCTATCATAGTAAATATCTACATCCTCATCATACTCATCATCAATGACATCCACAAATATGTCTATAGCTTTGTATTATGTCTCCTCAACCCTATCCTCTCTATCATCTCCCTCATCTGGTAATGGACTTGCATCTCCTATAGGCTCATCCATCAGATATATAGGAGCTGGTTGTGACATCGTCCACAACTCCTCATAATCCCATGTGGCACTAATGCCATCTGCGTCAAACACTGGATGCTAGTCATGATCTGAGAAGTCACTGCCACTCACGCTAACATGGTTGAGAGTGAGTTGCAATGTATCACCTAGTCTTTGGGTACTTTGAATAGACCTAAAAAAAGATCATGCCTAGGGTGATCCCATAATAGTGGCTTACAATTTTTGGCCAAACTGGACACTAAAATTATTTTTTTAACTAAATCTTCACATTCGGCACCTATAGCGGCTAAACCATGAGGAATTTGAAGATGGTGTAAACTAGAGTCTCATCAAATTTTATTTATAGATTCTAAAAATATTTTTTCAAAATTTTGGAATCAAATTTCACTGTTCATTCATCTCCCATGAAAATTGATTTTTTCTTTAAAACAACATTTTAAAAGTGATGCACAGAATAACGCATAACATTTTTCCATGAAGGATAAAATTCTAATCTTTCAAATTTAGATTTGTAACTCTGATATCTAGTGCCTAACTTGGTTGGATAGTTTTTAATTGAATATTTTTCCTTATTCAAGTTTCAAAGTCAAACTAATTACAATTCGCATATCAACGTGACCATATAACGCTGTGAACTTTTTGTATATCCGAAAATTTTATTTTATTTTTGTTGGATCAAGGATTTCAATATTCTGCACTCATATTTTCAATTTTTTGTTTGATAATCTCTATTTTTCCACATGTGAAGAACAAATAAATTCATTTTCGATGAAAAACCTATGTTTAATAAAAGAAAAAATAAATACATAACAAAACCAAAACATATTAAAATTATATTCATTGGATAGCTTGTTCGAGGAATACCTATAATCATTTGAAATAAATTTTAAATGCATTCATTTGATTCCCCAAAAGCTAAATCAAAAGTGATTTTTTATCAGCATTTTGATAGGTGTAAAGGAGACACATTTATAGGTATGGTTTAAAACTAGCGAGGTTCTATCCAAGGGGGTTTGATCTAAGGTGATTTGATCAAACCCTCTTCAATTGGAATCCTTAAAATGGAACTTTTTAAGGCTTAAATCATTATATTTTCTAAAAATATGTGATTTCAGCTCAATTTCTCGTCTCCTCTGAATTGTAAACCACTATTATGACACACCTAGGGTTGTTTCTGAATCTTTTCAAATTTCTATATGAATCGATCATAGTAGAAGGAACGTACTACGTGATCATGTTGGCCAACCAAAAATCTCTCTAACTGTAGTCTCCTCAACTATCTTGTGTGATCTAGCCACTGTAGCATCACCTGATAAGGTCTCTATAAGATCTCATCCTCCTCTAGTTGGTCAAATCTAACTCTCCAAAAATGTAAATCCCCATACTACCATAACCATCATAGAGGATAGATGAAGTCCCAAGGATATCCCACTATTGTAGCACACGGGAAGCCAACTAGTCTAGCACACATGATATGCTCCAAGCACCAAATTTGTAGAAGCATACAGTGCACCATGATGTCTACCTACCAGAAGAGAAACCAACCAAGATCATAATATAAATGCACTAGGATACAATGCCCCTAGGTGTATACTATCTGGTGCTCCACCATCCCGCATATCAAATGAACTAGTCCTCCCTCAAGGTGTGTTTCCCACCCATCTGGGATGAGTACTAGTGGCACTATATGCATCATGATCCATGTCACCACTAGTTCTCATGAATACAGTAACATTTCCAAGTCAATCCACCCTCTCACTTGCTCATCATGCATTGGTCCACCCAAACAATACTGCATATTGGCCTTCTGCTCATAAAAGGTATGGTCTCTCTCAAAGCATACACACTACCACTGAATAGGAACTTAGAGAATACAGTGTATTCCCTCCAAGGTAATCATCTCACAGAAGGTAGAATGTGCATGTTTCTGCATCCTAGCGCTCATAGAGTGTCATCGACATAGCATCATCATACCTCATGGGGACCATGAGGTACGCCCAGTAGATATCCACAATTTGCATGTGCTCTATCTCCTCTACTATAAGTGGTAGGGCCAAATCTCTCAGAAAAATTAGCTGCCTATCCCCTAGACACTATTGTGAACAAGTGTGTACCTATCAAAACCACAAAAATATGCTCTAAAAACTTATCTAATATCTTTATTTTTTACTTTATTCATCATGTAAGTGTACTAAAGTTGATCTAGTGTTCTTTCCTAAAGGCTCTAGACACTTTCAGAACCCTTTTGGGACACTTCACGAAGAAACATGACACTTTCTAAAAAAGTGGGACACTTTGCAAACAAATGGGACATTCATGAAAAAAGGGGACGCTTTGTGAATTTTTTTCCAAGATCCTTAATTAACCTAGAAATGCATTAAATTCATTAAATAATTGCATAATCACATAGCAAAGGTGGAAAAATCGACTCACCTCATGATGACGCTCATCGTGTGCCACCTGGTCCCATAGAACGTCCAATCTTGTAGGCATGTAGTCTCATCCACTCAACATATTTTTGTCTTCTCTCATCACTCTCACACTACAAGAAGGTAAAATGAAAAAGTAAGTGACAAATTACTTCACTTTTACCTTTTTTAACCCTTTTTATCCCTTTTAACTCTTTTCACTCTTATGTCTGAAATTAGGGCTTTTACTATCTTAGAATTAATAAATCGATTCGTATTCAAAACAACATAATAGGTGCTAGGGAACTCCATTTTCAATGTTGTTTGATGTGTTGGAATTGTGATTCCACACCCAAAATCATCAATTGTCTATTGTTATGTGGCATGGTACTTGGATATGTCCTATGATATGATGTTCCTTATTCAATGTGGCTAGTTAGTCACCTTGATTCTACCTTCATAAAGCAAGTAGAATCAAGGGGGAGCATACATCTACCCTCAAATTTGATTTCTAGAAGTTAGATAAAATGATTTTTGGATAACTAATGAAATCATGTTGCAGGATGTGGTTCCTAATGTTGTGGTTTTGTAGATAACTACACTGGGGGCTTCATTCTCCCATCTTTTGAATGAGTATCCTTTTATGAAGTAAAGTGCAATGTTTAGAGTCCTTTAGTTTACATATACACGTAAATTCATATGGTCACTAAAGTGGGGGCTAACTATGGACACGAAAATTGTACTCCTTTGGAGATACTACAATCTCTTGTCTAATTTGGTCCTATTTTAGACACCATTGCATTAATCACTCTTTAAAAATTGCATTTATAGGCCCCTAAGACTCATTATTTTGGTATTTAAGGCCTCTTCCACTCACAAATCATACAAATCTTGACAAACAACATTCAAATAATTCAAATTCTAGAACACCCACCTCAAAAATCCTTGGTGGGACTAAGTTGCCCAAGGTGGTAACTTAGTCCCTTCTGGGGGATTTTTCACTTTTGAGTAGGAAAACAACTAACTTATTTCAAATTTCTTATGGATGTCGGCTAGTGAAGTTAAAATAATGAATAATTAGGTATTGATGCCTATAAATATATGTTTTTAGGTCATTTTTCACAACATTAAGTTATTTTCAACAAACAAATTCAAGAGTTTTAAAAAGTATTGAATATCTTTCACAAGAAGATTCATTTGTCTATCTACAAGAAAGGTGAAGCTTTAGGGAAACATGTTAGGGTTTTTGCAAGCCTTCAAGCTCAATTTTTTTCCAAGATGTCACATTGCAAAGGATTGATCATGGATGCCTATGTAGAATCATGGAGAAATCTAGGTTGATGAGATGCAACTAGCCATCAAATCAAGCCTAAGGACTTGTTTTCAAAGTTATTTCATCTTCCATTTTCTCCCTATTTTCACCCCAAGGAAGGTTTTCATGTTATTAATATTCATTTGTAATGTGATTTAGGATCTCTTGGAATGAGTCTTGCATCATTCTAGTTTCATTTATGCATCTTATTCTTGCATGTTAAAATAGAGTTGCATCTTGTTTCATATTTTCTAGTCTTAGACACACTTAGGGCTAGGGTTTTATGCAGATTTTATTATCTCTTTCAAGCTTTAAATACCAACTAGGGGTTTCACCAAGGAAAATTCCTCATTAGAAACCAAATTATACTTTTTTTGTAGGTGTTTTCGTAGATTTGGATATGGGTTTCCATCAAAAAATAGAGTGCAGACTGGGGGCTTTCATTTCCTTTTTTAGGATTTTTAGAAAAGCCAAAGTGGACTAAGTCAACAACAGTGGTGACTTAGTCCCACTACACTTGTTCTTTAATTTTTTTTTAGATCTAGATACCCATTTGGCTGAAACGGGTTTCAAAACAATTTACTAGATCTTGAACTAAGTCGCCCAGCTTGGCGTAAGTGTCCCAGTTGGCCATAAAATCATATTTTCTAGAATTTTAGAGACATCTACAGTCTTCATTATATCCTTCATCAGCTTCTAGGTGCACAATTTTTTTTAGCATCTTTATCTTGTTCTTTATTGCATTTAATCTATCATTTTTTATATCACAATGTGTTTTCAAACATCTTGCATTTCTTAGGTTTTGCATTAATAAGTCATATATTTGATCATTTTATTGCATTTAGGCATATTTCATTCATAATTGCATTAGTTTTGACTGGAGACATTACACATTTTGGCCTATCTCTCTCCTGTTAGGTGAAAATTCCTAGAAGCGCAAGAGAGCATTAGGGTGCCAAAATCTTTATCTACACACACTAGTCTAGGGTTTTCATTATTAATTGGGCTTCTTTATGCCTTATTTTTCCTTAATTAATGCATGTTTTCAAGGATAATATTGACATATTTACCAACATCCAATCAAAATTAAGGTGTTTTTAGATTATATGGCCCACATTTAGTGATTTGGGACTCATATGCCACCTTGGGCATATGGGTACCACCAAAGTTTTAGGGCCCCAATCTGGATTTCACATGAATCTAATATTTTTTTGAAAAATGTGTCCCATAGCCTAGCCTAATGGAACTCATATGCCACTTCTGGCATATGAGTCCCATGTGGCTTAAAATAAAATTAAATTCAAATTTTTTGGCGAGATTTTATTCTGCTTGATTTGATGTCGACTTGAAGTGTTGTAATTTCAGGAAGTTTGGCATAAACAAGTATAAATACAAGGTATTTTAACATATTTGCTGCTAAGCTTTCAAGTATTCATGTATTCTAGTAAATTGGAGATCACAATAGCATTCAAGAGTTTATTATCAAGCATTTTGGAGCATTATTCAAGTATCAAGAATCATGTCAAAGTCAGCATGCATCATACATTTTATTTTTGAGCTAACCATTGTGATGTAGCATTTTATGATTCAAGAAACCGCTCAATTCAAGATCTATTACATTCAAGCAAGATTCAAGATCTACATCCATTGGAGCCACTTCATACATGTTTGCAGCACTTTATTTCTAGGGTTTGGTGAGTTGCAACATATCATTTTGTTCATTCATCATTCCTCCTTTCCATTTCATTTCATTACAACGTTTGATTACAAAAATGGGATTTGACCAAGGAAAACCCCTAACCACTATAAAACAATATTTTTCTCTCTTTTATGGGTACCTCTATTCCTACAACTCAACGAAAAGAAAAAAGATTTTTTTAAATACAAAGCTACCTAATATTATGTTTTGAGATTTTTCCACAATGCTAGAGATATAGTGGTATTTCTAAACTCTAGCACTGATGCATCAACAATAAACAATTTTAGAGGCAATAAATTTTCTTAATATCTTCATACAACTCCACGTGATCTATAGATTATGACTCGTTGTTCACACAATTTGATCAAGTTCATGATACTCATAGATGGTGAGTATTTTGTGAGTCCCTAGACCATAAGTCCTTCCAATCCACTTTGAGAGTCATTCAAAATCAATGTTTGGATTCCTACCATTTTAGGGCACTCTACTAGACTTAGTATTGAGGAAAATAACTTAATGCAGAGATCTATTAAAGCTGGAACAAAATTGTTTACCTGGATGGGTATGTGCAAGATCATCATGGAAACAACAGGCCCTTAAGTGGCAAAAAATTTAGAAAAATCAGAGTTAGGCAACTTGACATTAAAATTTGAATAAGTTATCTATATTATTTCAAAAATATGTAAGAATAGAATTTGTAGCAAATTGAATGTAGTTTCTAAACTACTATGTTTTTTTTAAAATCTATTTAGTGAAAATTTGAAATTTCAATGCATTAGTACTTAAATTTTAGAAAAAATAAGTAGGTGTATGTTTGACCACCCTAACCACAATAAAATGATAATATTTTTTTATAAGATTTTAGATATAAGTAGATGACTCATGTCCAAATTTGATGCATTTTTGTAATTTTTTTCCAGGTAAATAATTAATTAAGATTTTTTTATTACAACTTTTAAAAAATATAAAAACTCGTATTCACCTTAACTTGGTCAAAACTTCATGAGTTTTTTTTTTTAATCCTATAGTATAGAAGCATAGAATGTGAAACATGTTTTAGATTCAAAAATTTTGATACCATTTGAAAGCTATAGATGTTTTTCAATCAGCCTATTGATCAGGACATTAGTCATAATTCAAATAGAAAATGAATCATAATTATTTATTAAATTCAAAGTAAAGCATAATTTATATTGGTGGAAAGATAAGAATCTCCTTTAAAAACCATTTTTGTTTCATCAATTTTTGGTAAGAAAAAAGTTATCAACCACATACCCTACACATACCCATAATATCGCCACTTTTTCGCCCATCATGATCCTGCACATACCCAGATATTTGAGACTCTACTAGACACACTGTGACAAGTTTTTAAGAGAGAATTGCTCACAATTTGAAAGATAGTAAATTAAGAATATCTTTCTTGGAAAATTACCAAAACAATTAAAACTGAAGATTTGTGAGAGTTGGAATAAAATCACTTAATAGTACAATTTTTTATCTAGGCATGTAAAAAATATAGGACAATATCAAACCTCATCTTTTTAATATGGTTTTACTGAAAAATTATATTACCACATGAATTATTTGTAGACAATTTTCTTACACCATACTCATTTTTTTATTATTAGAAGCACCCCAATGAATTGAGGACTTCTCTCTACCATGAAAGTAGATGGTCAATTCATGAGTTGAATATGAAGGTTCAACTATGAACTGAATATAGGAAAAATGGCTACTAAAATCTCAAATAGTGTGGTAGAAATGCCACTAAGCTTATCCTTACTGTGTTCTCAACACTCTTCATTTCACTATGGATAGATACTCATTGATTTTGATCAGCTAGTGCTTCAAATATAATACACAAATTCCTTGACTTGTCATCACTTTTGAAATGGACATTTAATTTGAATTGATGAGATGAGTGATTCACTTGGCGCACACCTTCAGATATTCTTTAGGAACATGGCATGCACAACGAGATAAAATTTTATCTTTTATTCATAGATTTTATCTGATTGCCCACTCTCTAAGGTTATAGCAAATCCTAAAATCATCCATAAAAACTAAATATATTTCTTTGACTAGTCACGACACTCTGTGGCTCCACAAAAACATTTTAGAAATATTCAAATAGTCTTCAAAAACTAAATATTCTCCTTTCACCAACCACGATGCTCTTTAGCTCCATGAAAACATAAAGTCTTATGCTAGCTCTATGATCTAGATGCATCGTCTCCACATCAGATCAAAAGCATATGATTGTTGAGCCATATTTTTTACTATGCCATGATCTGTCTTCTCAAGTCAACTCGTGATTTCTTTCTCTCTCAAGTCTAATGGAACTGCTATTTATATGGACTAGCTAGGAATTCGAATCTAGGACTTTCCATTTGCAACTAGAGTGCTCTACTAACTGAACTATTGGGCCCTCTTTGACCAACCTATCATAAATCTAGGTGTGACTTATTTCTAACGTCCCTTCTTAAGCCACACTATTGATGCTTGGGACCACTAACCCAGCTCTAATACCACTTGTTGGATTTGTTGTTCATATGGACCAGCTATAACTTAAACCTAACACCTTCATTTTCTGTGAGAATTCTCTACCAACTTAGCTAGTGACTCATCTTGTTGGAAATATTTATTTCCTTAGTCCTCTCACGTAACCTCCCCAACTCACCTACCTATCAGGATGCTCTCTTCAATGACAAGTTTTTTGGTATCTTCATCCCTGTTCTACCCCTATTTGTAGAATTGATTGTGGTAGGTAAATTCAAATTTTGACAGGTAATTTTTGAATAGACAAAAAGGAAGGAATAAAATGGTCAGTTAGTTAGAGTGTGCAACAAGAAAGTTGCAAGATAGTGAATTTGCAACACTAACAAATAATTTTTGGATAGTGAAGTGCAAAATGTTTGCAAGGAGTAGTAGATAGCTCCAGTTTGTTCTCTACATTTGCAAGGAGAAATAGATAGCTCTAGATTGTTTTGTGTTTTCTAGGAGTAATAGATAGCTCCAAATCATTTTGTGTAGGCAGAAGAAAAGAGAGCTCTGAGAATCTCTTGATTGTTCTAAGTTTGTGGGTGCAGCTCCAAATTGTTGCAAGTTAAATCTGTCATTATTAGTTTGTATCTTTAAGTTTGAAATCATTTTGTAAATGTTATTTTCTTTAAGTTAATTTAGAACAAGCAAGTTTTCATGCCCATTTGTTTGTCTCCAAGTATATTTGGTTTGTTATTCTACATTTTTGTTTTGAGCATTCCCAGTTGATTGGGAAATAGAGCAACAACTCTTTGTGCATCTTATTTGAAGTTTTCTCACATAGTATCAGATCTAGAAGGCCCTAGGTCTTAAGTGATTTGGGAATTTATTTTTTGTGTGTTTAAAGTTTGTTTTGCTGGAAACATGGCAGGAGATGAGAGTATGAGTTGGTAGCAGCCACCACCATTCAATGGACAAAACTATGATGTTTGGGAAAAGAAAATGAAGACCACAATGGTTACAAATGATTCTTGGGAGTTTGTGATCAATGGGTTCAATGATATGACTTATCCTGTAGCATATATAGTTCTCACAAACAACTAGAAGACCTACCTGAAGGAGAAAAGGAGGAAAGATGTAAAAGCATTAAGACTGATTGCAACAACCTTGACATAGGCCATTTTTCCTAGAATAGCAATAGCTAACTATGGAAAAGAAGCTTGGGAAATCCTCCAAACCAATTACAAAGGGATTGATAAAGTCAGATTGGTGAAACTCCAGATGCTTCGAAGAGATTTTGGAACTCCCCAAATGAAGGACAGTGAGTCTATCTTGGAATTTCACACAAGAATCTCAGGTTTGATAAACTAGTTGAATGTGAATGAAGAATTCATGGATGACAAGAGGATTATTGAGAAAAGTCTTAGAAGTTTACCCACAAAGTTTGATCCAGTTTTGATTTTCATTGAAGAGGGAAAGAAACTCTCAACGTTGTCCATTGATGAGCTAATGGGTTCTCTACAAACCCATAAGAAATGCCTAAATAGGTCTGCAAGTTCTTCCCATGAGTAGCATTCAAAGCTCAAACCAATGCAAGAGGAAGGGGGAGAGGTACAAATAGCTCCAGATGTGGTAGAGGCATATCTGGATGTGGAAGTGTTGGAGAAGATAGCTTAGGACAAGCACAAAGCCAAGAGGTATCAAGCAGCTCTTATCCCAGCTCTAGACAAGCCAAGAAGAACAAAAAATCAAGTTAGAAGCATGAAAAGATTAATTTTGAATGTTACTATTGCCATAAGTTTGGATATTATGCGAGTGCCAAAAAAAGCAACGAGATCAATCCAAGCAAAGTGAAAATGTGGCAGATGAAAAAGTGGATGAAGGTAATCAGCAAAAGGCCTTCATCATGTGCAATATTACTAATCAAGGCAGTGATGAAGTATGGTTTTTAGACAGTGGTTGTAGCAACCACATGAGTGGTAATGAATGATTATTCTCTTTCATTGATAAAAATTTCAAATCTGAAATAAAAATGGGGGGCAATGAAATAGTTCCAATTGTGGGAAAGGGTCTATCCTGTTTCACACCAAGCAAGGTGAGAAGAAGGAGATTGACAATTTTTATTTTTCCTCTGGTATAAAGCACAATCTCATGAGTATTGGATAGCTGATCCAAAAAGGATACAAAATGTTGATGGAAAAGGGTGAATGCATTGTTTATGAAAAGGATGGAAGCAAGAAAATAATTTCAACAGTTTCAATGATAAAGAATATGATATTTCCATGAGAATGGAAAGGTGTTTCTCAGCTCAATTTGTAGCTACAAGAAAAATGTGCAATAGTATAGCAGCAAGCAGCCTTCAAGACAATCATTCAAGACCCTTCCAAGCTTTGGCATCTCAGGTATAGACATTTAGGCAATACTAATTTGAATTTTTTTCAAAGAAGGGTATTGTTGGGGGTTTACCAACCATTGTAGAACCTAGCGGTAGATGTGAAGCCTACATTTTAAGCAAGCAACATAGGCAACCCTTTCAATCAAAAAATTCTAGAAGGGAAAGATTACCATTTAAGCTAGTGCACACTGATTTGTGTGGCCCTATGCAAACAATTTTTATTGGTAAAAGCCAATATTTTATGACCTTCATATATAACTACATCCATAAGACATGGGTTTATTTCTTATAGCATAAATATGAAGCTTTTGAAAAATTTGTAGTGTTTAAAGCCAAGGCTGAAAAGGAAAGTGGACATTTCATCAAGGTCCTAAGGTCAAATAGAGGGGGAGAGTATACCTTCAATCAATTTGTGAATTTTTGCAAGAAACATGGCATTAAGAAGGAGCTAACAACAACATATACTCCACAACAAAGTGGAGTGGTTGAGAGGAAAAACAGAACCATCATGGAGCTGACAAGAAGCATGCTTAAAGCCAAAACACTCCTAGATGAATATTGGGGTGAAGTTGTAGCAATAGTAGTTTATTTGATAAATAGAAGCTCTACAAAGGTAGTTTTTCATAGGATTCCACAAGAGGCATGGAAAAAATGCAAGTGGACATTTGAGCAATTCAAAGTGTTTAGATGTGTGGCATATGCACTTGTGCCAAAAGAGAAGAGGAAAAAGTTGGATGAAAAGGGTGAGAAGTGCATTTGTATAGGCTACAGTGAGGATTCCAAAGCCTACAGGCTATATAACCTTATCACCAAGAAAATCATCATTAGAAAAGACATGGATTTGTTGAAGGATGAGTCATGGCATGGCCTAATGGATTATGACAGCTCCCAACTACTCCCGATAGCTCCGGGTGAAAAAGGAAAAGAGTATGAAGTGTAGCAAGATGAGCCAGTAGTCACTCCAATAGCTTTGGACCAACTCTAGACCGCTTCAAACCAGCTCCATTCAACTTTGAACTAGCTCTAGGCCACTACACAAACATAGACATAGAGCTCTCGATAGCTCTAGATAGGGTCTGCTCAGCAAAGCAACAATATTAGTGAAAGTTCAAACCCCACTCTCACCTCCCTAATGCCAAGAAAGACCAAGAATATAAGGAAGATCGACCAAAATGAAAGGTATGATGAAGATTTTGATGAAAGAATGAATTTTGCATTATTTTCTCATAGTGATCCAATTTATTTTGAGGATGTTGGGAAAGAAAAGAAATGGTGTGAAGGCATGGATGAGGAGATAGATGCAATAGAGAGGAATAGAATATGGGAGCTAACTGATTTTCCTCCCAACAAGCAAGTAATTAGAGTGAAATGGGTCTATAAGACCAAAAGTAATGTTGATGGAAAAATAGAGAGGAATAAGGCAAGATTAGTTGTCAAGGGATATAAATAGCAATTTGGGAGAGATTATTATGATACATGATCTAATAGAAAGGATGTAAATCATGCGGGTAGTCATAGAAATTGCAGTACAACACAAGTGGAAGGTGTTTCAAATGGATGTGAAGTCCTCTTTCTTAAATAAAGTATTGAAAGAAGTGTATTTGGAGTAGCCACCTGGTTATGAAGTTACGGGTCAAGAAAACAAGGAATATAGGCTTAACAAAGCACTTTATGGGCTGAAGAAAGCACCAAAGGCAATGGTATTGAACCAACAATTTTGTGGTGTTGGAATTCTATAGGCTTCTCTTGCACTCTTAGGATCTTCCACCTAAAAGTAGAGAGATAGAATAACCTCAAAATTGAAGTGGTTATTTCAATCTAATGTAGGTATGATGTGATTAAGACTAAAGGCAATGTTGTAAATGCAAGTAACTAATGAAATTGATTGACAATTGATGCGAAACTTAAAAAATGTGCAATGTTTGAAAACACAATGTGATATGCAGAAAATGCAATAAAGAAGTAAACTAATAAAAAAAAACAAGGTTGAAAAAAGTGCACCTGGGCAAAGAATGTTGATAGAAATCAATGAAAATCACTAGTGGGGCTTATTCGCCATTGATCGCGAATCAATCCTACTTTTGACAAAAACATCTGAAAAATGGTTTTTGACTGTTAGTATCTGGAATATGATAGAATCTACTTTTCCAGCCTTAAGGTGGAACTCATTAACCACTGATGGAAAATCAGTCCTCTCCCAAAATTCTATGAAATTAAAGGTCAATTTTGTAGCTCTAGATCTACACTTGTCTTCTTGTCGGGTTGACAGAATCAAATATGCAGAAAATAGACTGTAGGTTGTCTCCAAGCTTGAAATAGGGTTAATTTTACTTGAAACACTTTGTTGACTTGTTGACCACCTTTCAACACCTAATTTCTTGACAAATATGCATACACAAGTCTGCAAACACACATGCAAAAGGGGAAAAATGGTTAAGGGTTAAATTATAGGGATTTCTCTTGGTCAAATCCCACTTTGGTAATCAAACCCTTAATGAAGAAATAGAATGAAATGAACAAGGAAAGATGAATAAATAACATGAAAATTTCCTAAACTCACCACAACCTTGTTGAAGAAATCTGAAGTTGTGTCAATGGTTGCCCCAAGATGCTTGATTGATGCTTGATTGAATGATGCAAATTGCTCAAATGTGAATTCATGTTTAGTGAATGAGGAGATTGGGAGATGTAAAATGAGGAGAAAAACACTTATTTATACACACTTTTGGCTTAGTAACACAATGATACCTTATCATAGGCTGACATAAGGTAATTTTGAATAAAAACCTGAAAGAAAATTTGAAATATTTTGAATTTGGAGCCAAGAGGGACTCATTCACTACCCATGGAGAATAGGTTCCACCTTGGACTTGAAAGTGGGTGTCAAAAATTAAGTCACATTTAATGTTATTTGTTGGGTTTACATTCAAAAATACACTTAATTAAGCCTTATGAGAGCAAAAAGGGGTCAAATAAAGCATAAGGAAGGTGCAAATAGTGAAATTAAGCCTAGAAAAGCATGAAATCTTGTTTCAAGACTTTACAACACTTCAAAATAGGACTTGAGAGGTGATAAAAAGGTGATTTTTAGGTAAATTATAATGAAAAGAGTCTAGAAAAATGTAGAAATGTGTTACAACACTTCACAACACCTTCACAAGATGCCATAATTTGAATATTTAGGACCTAATGTGAATGCATAAGTTACATTGCAACATTAAATCAAGCCAAAATAGACCAAGCATCATGAGAGGAAGACCTAAAAGACCATGAAAATGTTCAAGAGCCATTTTTCTATGGTATAGGTACAATGAGATTGACTCATATTTGTTAGCAATGGCTTTAACAAAAGTGATGGTGAGCCCACTCTTTAGATCAAGGTAGCTGATGGTAAGGCTTTAATTGTTGTCTTTTATGTTGGTGATTTAGTTTTCACTGGGGATGATGATTTCCTGATTGTTGATTTTAAAGAGGCCATGAAAAGAGAGTTTGAAATGACAAACTTAGGTCTCTTGAGGTATTCTCTAGGCATAGAAGTAAAACAAATACATTATGGTATTTTTATCTATCAAGCAAAGCATGCAATAGAGATTTTGAAGAGGTTTAGGATGCAAGATAGCAAGCATGTGCCCACACCAACAGCCATAGGTCTAAAGTTGAGCAAGGAAAATTGCAGCAGCAATGTGAACCCAACCATGTATAAGAGTTTGGTTCGAAGTCTTATGTATTTAACAACAACTAGTCTTGATATAATGCATAGTGTAAGTCTGATTTCTAGATTTATGGAAACTCCAAAAGAGTCACATTGGCAAGTAGGTAAAAGAATCCTAAGGTATGTGAATGGAACTAAAGGATATGGTATTTTGTATGGTGCAACAAATTATTTTGTGCTAGTTGGTTACATGGATAGTGATTGGGAAGGGCGTTTGGATGATAGAAAGAGCACATCTGGATATGTGTTTCATTTGGGATCGGAAGTCATTTCATGGGATTCCAAGTAACAACTCATAGTTTCCCTATCTATAACTGAGGTTGAGTATATAGCACCAAATGCAACAACATGCCAAGCTATTTGGCTAAGTAGGAACTTAGTAGATTTGAAGGAAGAACAAAAGGATGGAACGACTATATTTTGTGGAAATGTTTCATCAATTGCTTTGACAAAGAATCTAGTGTTTCATGGAAGAAGAAAGCACATTGAAATCATATATCATTTCATAAGAGAATTGGTTGAGGAAAGAAATGAAATTTTGTAGGTCTGAGTAG
>VDFB02043951.1:0-32828 GCA_007258455.2 Sequoia sempervirens
TTTCTTCTCTTGCTTGAGGTTATCCTTGGTGTTGTGAACCAAATCCATTCTAGATTTGCTTTGGACAACCTCTATGAGGAGTTTCTTTTGGTCATGACTTCTTTTAATGGCTCGACCAAAGTTGGGGAGGAGTTTGGTATTTTTGAGATCCCTATAAAGGTTGTGGTGGTGCTTCCTCTTGGTGTGTTTGAGAGCCCCTTTTGCGCCTTGATTTTGTAGGCTTATGATTTATCTTGCAAGTTGACTCTTCCCATGTTTTGGTCACTAAGGTGAATGCTATTAGACTTGTTGATGTTGGGTATGTTGTGTCGTTAGAGGGTGGTTCCTCTTCTATTTCAATCATGCATGTTTGTCTTGGGCTTGGGTGAAGCTTCCTATGCTTTGGATAGATTATGCACCATTTTTTACAGTTCATGGTATTGTTGTAGACAAACCTACTACTTACATGAGAAATGCACTCATTGGGAGATTGTCAGGCTTTTGTTTGAATATCGATGTTGTCCATTGGTGGGCTCTAAACTTATGGTGAGTGATTGATTAGATGGCTACCATGACCAATGGTTTTTTCTTACTCTTTTTAAACCCTTGAGGATAGTACTAGTATCCTTTTGGGAGGTCTTTGATTCCGTTGATGGGTGTTTTTGCACTTCTCAACACAGGGAACACACAAGTGCACTACCTCTCTTGAAAGACAATTTCCCACAAACAAGTTGCAAAAAATTATCCCAAGGTCTCTTGCGTGTCAGGTCATGACTTGCAAAAACAACTTAGTTGATTGATGTGATTTGTTGGTAATCACAAAAGGCATTGACAGTTTACTAAGTTGGGAGGAATTGGATCTTCAAATGGAGTTTTGTGAAATTCTGGAAATGAAGTGCAAGTGTTGCAATTTCAGGACAACAGCCTAAAACTCCATGTTTATCATCAAATTTGTCTTTACCATGATGCTTGGACTTTTCCCTAACTTCAATCTTAAAGAAAAGTCAAAAGGAAAAAGGGAGAGAAGAGTTCCTAAACCTGCAACTAATGATGAACAGTGACAACGGAGGATGCTATAGTGGACAACCTTCCTAAAACTAAGTTCCACTTAACCAAAAGAGCATACAGTCTCATGAAACTAGTACTATCTTCTAAGGTCTACATATTTTCAGCTATCCATTCACCATGAAGCATGAATAATAGATGAGTTTTAGGTGCAACAATGAATTAATGTTCAGACTAGTTTTACACTGATGTTCATCATCAACAAATAGCAAAAAGCATGAACATGAAAGGCACCAACAAAATAACATTCTTCACTATCAATGTGCAACATGAACTAACTTGCTAAGAGCAACTTGAAATACTTAGAACAACAAAACTACATTCTAACTTTGAGAAGATGAATCATGAAACATGTGAGAAACACAAGAATCCACCAAAACAATGTAATTTTCATTAATTTTTTTGCAGCATGTCTTTACACAACTCAACTCTCTCTTGAAAATGGGAGGAGACCCTTATTTATAGTTTTCCAAAAGTGAAATGAATGCCCAGGATTTACTTTCATTGTGTGGCCAAGATTCATTTTACATTAGGGTTTCACCTACCCCCAAAATATATTATAAAATACATCTTTTGTCTCATTCCTATTTTGTCCTCTAGTGGCTCTGATACTGTAGCAGTTTTGTCTTGTAGTGATTGCCTTCTTTTCTTGCTATACTGTTAGAAACTCATCATCAATCATTGGCTTTCCTTCATTCTTTTGAAGGGTGGCATATTCCACAAATTTCCCAATTAATGCTTGGAGCTTGTTCCATTCCATGATGTCTGATTGAAGGATTTGGAAGGTCATCCTCTTAAATCTTCCAATGATCTGATCCCAGTGTTTGGTGCACCTTGGCGTGGCCTTGATTACCTGCTCAGATTGAGTGAACACCCTCGCAACAAAGTCCATGAAATATGGTGTTAGTGCGTCTACAGCCCCTTGCTCCATCTTCTTACAGAAGAATGGCTTGATTTTCTCTGGGTCCAACTTCAGGGCGGGCATGTCATAATCTGTCATCATCTTGAGGTAGTCCTCACTTTCCATTTTGTGCTCCACAACCCATTCAAGGTCAAGCTCAACCTCATGCAACACCTTTTCCAGGATCTCCCTCCTATGATCCAAGCCCATTTTCAGGTCTCTACCAGCTAGTGATCATCTTTTATGAGTGCTAGCTCCTTTTCCCATGTCTTCTCAGGTATCTTAAGAATGGCCTCGAGCTTAGGATATGTGATCCTATATAGCTCGATGAATCTACGACATGTTTTCTCAGTTGCCTTCAGTTGCTTTTGTAAATCCTAGAATTTATTTAACATTCAGGCAACGTGGCGGATGCCCATGTTGCCATTGTATACCACTCATTGGAACCAATTTGCAGTGGCCTTGGTCCAATTCTTCATTTTCTCCATTCTGGTGAGCTCTTTCTAGGAGAGAAGAGGGGGCGTGGATGATGTTGTTGGAACCTCCTCCTCTAAGGACGTCCATTGCTAGATGTAGGCGGTAAGATCTGCCACTTGTACCTTTAGTTCTTCATTAGAACACTGATCCTTGTTCATTTGTTGCACGATCGTTGCCACCGACCCTTGGAACTCATCAATCTTTGTCTCTCTAGTGGTCAGGCCCAAATTGATGGTAGAGATGTTATAGCTGGCTCCTTCACCTTTGTCTGGCACTGGGGTAGCAATCTGTATCGTTCTCGATCCAAAAGCATCAATCATAATGTGGGAGCGGACTCTAGGCTTCTTTTCCTTCCTTGTCTTTGTCTGTGCTCTTACTAGTATTGCCTCGAGTCTAACCTTTGGATCAATGACCACTGGAGTCTTCTTATGTAGCTGTCTTTCTAGCCAATTGGGCACCTGGGTTTCTCCTTTTCGTGATTCATGATCACCTTCCTCTCTTTTCTCATGTTGGGGTTGTTTCTCTTCATGGCCTGGGGCTTCTTGATCTATTCTCTCTTCTTCATCTGAGTCTTCTATTTGTATAGTCTTTTCCTTGTCTGACTCAGCGAGGGCTATGTTTCCTTCAGTGACATCATCCCTTTTGGATGCTTCCCCTTCTGGCCGCTCGAGTTTAGCATGGTGCTCGGGCTCGGGGTTCTTCCTTAGTGCATCTTCTGCTTTATCTTCTTCCTCTTTTTTCTCTTCTTCCTTTTCAGGAGGCACTTCTTCTTCTTGAATGGGGTCCTTGTCTTGGCCAATCAGTGGAGGCTCTTCAAATATCTCCACATTGACATTAGTGTCGAATTTTTCTTCAGAGGGTTGCTTTTCTAGATCAGATTCGGCCTTTTCACCTACCTCTTTGAGTTGCCGGAACAACTCCTCTTCTAACTCCTAATCCAAGGTTTTTATTACATATCTTTGGTTCGGAGCCTTAGTATCCTCTTCAGAAGAGTGTGACTTCTCATCGGACGCCACCTTATCCAAGTTTATGTTTAATCCACCCTCTGGGTGTTCAAAGTAATCATCTTTGAAAGGGTCCTCAGGCTCTTCAACTATACCTTTTGCAGCCTCCCTTTCACGTTTTTCCATTTCTTCAAATATTTGCATGGTAGCCTCCATCTTCGATGGCTCTATAGGTGGTGGAGGAACGGGTAGGCCAACGACAATCTAGGCCATTAAGGCTTGAACTGTAGGATTCATTATCACCCCAGAGATCTCAGCAGGTATTCCCTGCATGAATTTCACGAAGGCTTCTGGTAGGGTGAGAGATGGCATAGTAGCAGTGGCAACTACAGGCATTGGGGTAGAAAGAGTAGGCAATCGAGGAGGTGGAGAAGAGGACAAAGGCAGGGATGCAGTGGGCGAGGAGGAATCCAGTATCATAACCAGGGTCGTTGGTGACATGGAAGCAAGGTGGACTGAGATGTCCACAGTGGGCGAAGACAAAACACGTAGTGCCTGAGAGATGGGAGGTGGAGTGGCAACGACAGTAGTAGCGGTGGGAGCAAAGGTGGTAGGTGGTGATCATGGCTGCTCGACTTCTCCTTTGTGTTGGGGATCCTCTTCAATTGTGGGCATCTCAATTACGAATCCCCCTGTTTTCTTTGCTTTCTTTGAGGTCTCTCCCTCCACAGCCTTTCATGTATACACTTTGTGTTTAGGATGACGCTCGGGCGCATCCTTCATTTTCTTTGATCTTATTGCTGGAGGATATTTGGGGGCTTCTTCTATTGGGGCAGCAGCTGCTCCACTATCGATTTCACTCTCGATAAGTCAATACAACACCTTGCATCTTAAGCTGAGCAATTTGGGCATCTACCCATTGCCTTGTTTTGTTTCCAACTGGTCGTGTTACTATTTGATCAAGCACTAGAAATAGATTTATCGACCTTACAAACTGAGCTGTCATTCGCATGTAATGCCTCATTCGCACTTCCTTATCATCTTGGCAGTTGGCCCAGAAGTCTTTGATATGAGGCAGATGAGCATACTACCTCCTGACTTGTTTCTTCAACTTCCTATATGGGTCTATTCTTGCTCGGGCTGTATGGAGGTCTAGATTGTATTCCACTATCTCCTTTTCTTAATACTCAGTGCACTTGGTAGCGGGACAAGCATACATTCCTTGCCCAAAGTTCAGGAGACATGGGATCCTTACTCTGTGTTTGTCGCTCGATAGGGCATGGGCATTCTGCAATTGTCTAGAGACCTCCAACATGATCATTCTGTCATTGGGGTATCGTGGCAGCTTGTAGAGTCTTTCAGAGAACCCTTTTATTCTGGTGTATGTAAATTTCATGAACTGTATAAATAGTTACCCAAACCTCTTGATGAAGGCCCTAGCGCTATGCGAGAATCTTCTCTCAAAGTCTCCCCCCAAGGAGTCTGATGATATGCCCAATGAAGACATCATTTACCCTCCTATATTCTTTCTTGAAGTTTCTATATTGTAGCTGAGAGTAGTGGTCATATACTTTGAGTTCTCTCCCTGGATCCGAATTATTTGCAACAAAGAGGCCCTTGTATGGGAATGGCTCTGCTAGTAGATACACCAAGTAGGTCATGTAAAACTGGGACGTTTTCTTCATAGCCATAAGATGGTTGTGCATGTTGTCACTGATGATTTTAGCCCAGTGGAACTTTGTTTTACCACAGATGATTTCCTCGATGAAGCAGAACATCCACTCCTGAAAAAAGGCAGCAGTAGAAAGGCCCACTACTCTGCTCAGCAGGGTGACCAAGTCATGGTATTCCTCATGGAAGTCACTCCTAAACATCCCTTGTGGCACCTTGGCAGCACTACCCCTCTTTTCCTTCAACCAATGTTGGTTGATCAATTTCTTTCATCCTAGAGGGTTCGCTTTCCACATATTCTCGGCATATTCCTTCTCAGTTTCTTCCATCACATCAAATGTGGGAATATGGAATGTTTGGCCTATAGATCTAGCAGACAAATCTTCCAACACTCTGCCATCATGATCAATGATCTTTTTGTTGCTATGGTAGCATTCTCTACATACCATGACTAACTTCGGGGCCACAAGCACATGAGGCAAGTTGACTGCCTTGGCGAGACCACTCTTTCTGATTTTTTGGGCATTTTCAGTTGTAGGATGGATCATTACCCTGTGTCAGAACTCATCTATATCCACGTCCCTGAGGTTTGTATCTGATATAGAATCCCAGGGGGAGGTGATCTTGGAGATGCACTCCACCCCATGGAACTGATACTTCATTTGATCTTTCTGCTCTTTCCCTCTTGGTTCTTTTGCAGACTTCTTTCCTTTCTCTTTCTCAACAGACTTTCTCGATGGTCCCATAGCAGATTCCATAAATCCTGCATACGAAGATGCAGTAAGTGCATTTTCATAAAAATCAAGAAAGCATTAGTTAAATCTTGCAAAACGAGGGTTAGATCTAACAATCCATTACTAGGAGATCATAATATTCATCATCATTCATCATTGAAAGCTTGTTTGGGTCATATAAAGGAATGTGGGCCCAGGGATGTGGGTTTCCTTGGGTTGGGAGCCATCAGGAGTGACCAGGAGCAAGACGGCGTCGGGGTCATGACGACCCACAGACAGCCACCCGCAGTCAAAGTTCTGCAACTTGGATCCAACAGTCAAAGTCTTAAATAAGGTACTTGGCATGTGTGGGAGTTAGTTATAACGTCTTTTGAATCATCTAATTGGTCATTTTGCGCATGCGGGCTTGAGGAGTGCAAAGGTAGGAGGCTTCATGGACGTTCGGGCTCTGCCATATAGAAATGATGAATAGGGCATGACGACCCGCAAAGGGAAACCCGCAGTGTGGGTGGCACAAGGTCTTTGGTCAGTTTGAGCTAACTCCCTTTGGCTTTGGTCACTTTGAGGCATGCGGGCAAGAACTGGCGGACGATCGTTATGTGAAGGTCGTTAGGAACGACAAAGGTGGGACGGTAGTCCGCATGCGACAGTCCGCAAGGAGCAACCCACAAGACACCTTGACTTTGGTCATTTTGCTTAAAGGAACTCGGACGACATCAGGGAACGTGGAATCTATGTTGCAGGAAGAAGAGAAGGCACCGACATAAACAAACAACTAGGAAACATCGGGCTGCAGACAACAGCTCGCAAGGAATGGTTCACAAAGCACCACACTTAGTCTTTTCATTGAAGTCCTGGGAGGAGATGATCTAGGCGGAGTCCACAACGTGGGAAGACGGGGTTCCTCGAACTTTGGAATGGTGAAGGAGGTGGGGCGGCCCGCAGACGGACCCTCGCGGATGCTAGCCTGCATGATGGTTTTATCTTAGTGTTTTTGTTTGGATAGCTGGAGCGACGAGGAGGACAGTGGAGTCTGCGATGTGGGTTGTAGTCATATCTGAGCTGTTAGTGAGTGGCATCAAGGTGGCGGTGAAGACCAGATGAAGGTCTGCACAAAAGTGCCTACGTGAAAGACTTGCCTTAGGATTTGCTTATGTAAATGGTGAACGACCAACGGGGCATCGAGATCCATGATGCGGGGAGGAGCTTTGGTTTGGGCATTTAAAGGAAGTCATTCTTTGAACGAAGAGCCACAGGCGGCAACCCGCGCAAGACGACCCGCATGAAGCATCAGGACTTAGCCGTTTTCACTTAGCAGAGGAAAACTTGGTGGGGCCCGCGATGTGGGATGCTGGAAAAGGGAGGTTGTTTGAGAATGTTTGCGAGACGGGGGCTGCTCGCATGCGACGACCCACAAAGGTGGACCTGCAAGGGCTCAAGACTTGGGTTTCGACATTTGAAGTTCAACATTTGGGTTTTGACCAGGATGACAATGAGGAGCTTGCAAGCCGCAGAGAGGTCAATGCTCTATGAAGAATGACATCAACGGGGTGAAGTTCTACATTACCTTTTAAGGGCTCAATTCGAATGTTTTAAACAAATTTCTAGAGGATTTTGGTGCGGAACAAGTTGCCAAGATGGCCACCAAGTATTTTGAGGGGGTTTTCTTTTAAGATTTTCAATTAATTTAAAAGAACCTTATTCACAAAAGACATGCTTTAAAATGTTGGCGGTAGACTGACCTGAAAAGTGCGAAGAAATTCGATGAAGGTCGAGTCTTGATCAGTATGGAGGCAATGCGGGCGCAGGAGGTTTGATCGTCGTTTACTTTGACAAATTCCAACAGGAAAAGGTGAAAATGATAGGTTGGGAAGACCTATTTATAGGAAAAGGTTCATTAATTACCCACATTAAATGCGAGTACAACGACCGACAGGGTCGCTGGGCACGAAGTTCAACGGGTCGACGGCGGGAAGAATGGATCCCGCACTATGGAGAGACCTTCAGGCTTTTCCATTAGTGAACGGTTGAGGGATGATGGCTAGGGAGATTGCGGGACGTGCCATGTAGGCGGAAGTCTCGGGTCGAATGAAGTTTAAACATCGATCAGAAGACAGCGCTACATAAGGGGAAGCCTGTAGCTGCGGACCCACGAGATCTGGAGGACACCAGGACAAAATGCTAAGGGAAGTCTACATGAGAACCTCTGCAGGAGCTAAGGACTTAGAAAATTTTAGGGTGGTGAAGTTTGGTCAACTGAAAATGATAATTTTAAGGCTCTTGACCACTTTAAGCTCAAAATTAGGGGCACACAAAACGAGGCAAAGACAAAAAGCGACCCGATGAAGGCGAAAAGAGAGGGTCCCCATTCTGAATGGGGCGTGTGTGCTATAGGCACAATAGGTTCCTTGGTAATTATGGTCTTTTTTTTTGAAAAAATAGCCTTATTAGATTTTACCATGCCAAGGAAAGCTTAACAAAATTGTTGTTTAGGTTAGGCTCCTTGGGCTTCCTTTAGAATATTGGGATGGAAAAATCTTTTGAGGTATTTCTAATTCTCTTTGTCAATTTTTATCAATTGATGAAGTCACAAAATCTATGAAACATTGGGTTTTTGCATTATTTTGTGCGTTGATATTGATAAGGCGTTGCCAAACACCATAAAATTATGTTCTAAACCTTGGGTTTGGGAGTAGAGAATCCATTATGTTTCCTTGTAGGGTTTCCTTAGTTGTCATAAAGCTATCCATTTCTCTCATCCGTTCCATGATATAAAAAAGAAGCACCATATTTAGACAAGAAATATCATTCTATATTATTTTCATGGGAAAGAGATTCAAAATGTTGAAGCTGATTTATAGATTACATAACAATTTGCGATGAGGAATGATTGAAGGATTTGAACACTACTGGCATGGGGTCTCCCATTAAGGAAAAGAAAAAACCAAATGATGAGCTCATGAGTCATTTTGTTTGCTTGTATCTTAAAAGAAAGGTAGGTTGGTCCACCATACTTGTCAAGCTTTGACTTCACTTTAGAGTTCACTAGAGAGGTTTGGATTTCAAACCTTCATGATTGTTGTGTTGGTTGTCCCTTAGCTATGAGTTTGTAAATGTTTCTTGGTGGGCCTTTCTAGTTTTAAGGCCTATTTCTTTGTAGGTTTTGGTCTCATGTTGTTATTGCTCTTTCTTGTTGTTCAAGGTTTTGGGGTCCTTTCAAAACCCTCTTCTGGTTCATAGCTCCTATGATAAGCATTTTTTCTAATAAAAAATAAAATAATTAAGTGAAATATTGATTTCGCATGCGCATAGAATGTAATATTTGATGAATACAAAAGGAACAAGCATGTAGTTGGTTTTTTTCTTTTCACTTTGAGGAGCTTTAAATTGAATTGAAATAAATTGGAAATTATTAGTGTTCAATGGAGACAATATTAGTTTTTGTACTTCCTTATCTCATGTAAAATTTAACCAATGCCCAACATCTTCTTTTTGGGATTTTGTGTATAGCCTCTACAATCCTTAAAAATCTCCCCCTTTTTTTGGCCATTTACATTGATTTTATTAAAAAGAGTGATGAAGAAAACCCTATGAAATATCAATTGAAAGTGTGGCCATCTCTTTAGATTAATTGTGTGTTTGTTGATAATACTAATACCCACTTAAGAAAATATTTTCCTTTATATTTTTATAGCAATCACAAGAATAATATCTCATAAATCACTAATTATCCTAATGTTGGACAATAGCCTTATAATCTTAGGTTTCAATTTCAATGACATTGGTAAAGGTGTAACTATGGCGTTGGATCGTGATCAAGGAATCATAAACAACTATAAGCAAATCTCGTTGAGTGTTGACTACACAAATAGTAATCAAATAGAAAATGTATTATTTTTAAAAATAATAATAATGCGTGTCTGTTTTTTCAAATACATGTTTGTTTGCATATATGTATGTATGTATTTAGTGTATGCTTTCACATACAAATCTTTAGTCCTGAAATTATTTTCCATTGGAATTGTCATACATCAAAATGCAAAAGTCTTAATAAATTAAGTCTTCACTACTCTTTACACTACCTCCATCTCACTTCAACTTTTGGTTAATTTTTTATCCACCACCATCTCAAATCCCTACTCAAGGCAATAGAACTCACTCCCTTCCTCAATTGAATAGAGATAATAGAATCTATCTTCCCACTAAGTAACCTAAAAAACACAACTTTGAATTTATACATGTCCCTTTGATCTTAAACATATTTGAGTTATGTAGCTCTTTATCCACCACTTTGGCCATTCTGAAATAAAAAATCTTAGAATACAATTTCTCATTGACCAAACTACTCTCCAAATTTCTCTATTTGTGCATCCATTGCACCTCCTAGTGGTGCAAGTGCTAGTTGAGTTAGATTTATGGATTGTATGTTATTGCATCATAACTATCATGATATAGGGAAAACCTCTATTCAAGCAAGGAAAATGCTTGCTAGGCACTAAGAGGTGATGAAAATGGGTTTTTTTTGTTCATAGATGGGATAGGCTTTATTTAGTGGTAGATTCCCCCTTTCTTGTTGGGGTCAAAGGATTTACAATTTGGAAAGGTCACATTAACTATATAAGCTATTATGACATACCACATTTGCTATGGTGAATTGTGGTGATAACTTGGAAAGCCTCCCTAGTGTCCAACATTTGAACTTGGAGGTACTTAAAAAAAACAAGTGCAAGCATCTATTGCCCAAGTACTACCAAGTTAAATAAAACAAGTCCACAAGATGAGATCGAGATGTAATGTGCTTAAATGATTGAGATATTAGAACAAACATTTTTTGTATTTATGCCAATAATTGTAATATTTTCCAAGTAGTGAAAATTTTGGCAATAAGAAGAAGATGAATGTCAATTATAAAGATCCTTTCCACAAACATAAGATGGTAGACAATGTTTAGTTTAATGTTGGAAGGGTTTGTGATGGGAGCAATTATCTTAAATAAGGTTGTTTAGAGGGACAATACCTATGATGAACATTCTATAGCATGACAAAAATGTTTCTTTAATGTTAGAAGGAATTGCGATGAGAGCCATCGTTGTTGTAATTATGAAGGTTTTTGTTTGGAGGGAAGGTGTATGCCATTAACAAAGATACCGACCACAAAATATGTTGGTAGACAATGTTGGAGAGACTTGTGTGAGAAATTATCATAGATAAGGTTTTTTGAAGGGGCAACACCTATGATGGACATTCTAGAGCATGGTAGATTTTTTTTTTTTTGATGTTGCAAGGAATTTTGATGTGATTCATCATTGCTTTAATGATGAAGGTGGTTGCTTTTAGGGGCATTCATAAAAATATTAAAAATAATTTATAAAAACTATCAATGAGCATATATTGTTGTTGCTAATGAGTATAGACTATGAGAGGTTCCGCGATGTATTTTAGATTGGTTGCTCAAATTTCCTTGCCATTGTGATGACCCTTTGATGAAATTATGTAGTACATCCACATTTTTGAGGTTTGAAAGGTAAATTATTAGATCTTTAAGTAAATTATGTGTTGTTTTAGGTGTAGTTCTTTCTAGACATATATCATTTTTGGATTGTTGGTATAAAACGATTAACTGAAAGTCTCTCACCCCTTCCCCTTGATCCATCCCTCACTCCCTATTTTATCTTCCTCTATCTCTTTTTAGTTCTTTCTATAATGCTTATATATATCTCCTCATTTTTCCTATCTCTCATTGTCACCCCCCTCTCTCTCTATACCTCATCTCTCCCTACCCTCTCTCTTGCTCTATGTTCCTCTTTCACTCTCTCTCCCTCTTATATGTGTCATTGTGCCTCCTCTCCCTCTCTCATTATATCAACACTATTTAAACCTCCTTTCCTTCTTTGCCATTGATTTTATTTACATTAACTATATGGGATATTATGGCATGACACATTTGATATGGTGAATTGTGATGATAGCTTGAAAAGCCTCCCTAGTATCCAATGTTTGAACTTGGAGGTACTTAAAAAAAACAAGTGCAAGCATATATTTCCTGAGTACTACCATGTTAAATAAAACAAGTCCACAAGATGAGATTGAGATGTAATGTGCTTAAATGATTAAGATATTAGAACAAAAAAAAATTGTATGCCAATAATTGTAATATTTGCCAAGTAGTGACAAATTTGGCAATAAGGAGAAGATGCATGTCAATAATAAAGATCCTTGCCACAAATATAGGATAGTAGATAATGTTTAATTTAATGTTGGAAGGGTTTGTGATGGGAGCAATTATCATAAATAAGGTTGTTTAGAGGGACAATTCTTATGATGAACATTTAATAGCATGGCACAAAAGTTTTTTTAATGTTAGAAGGAATTGTGATGAGAGTCATTGTTGTTGTAATTATGAAGGTTTTTGTTTGGAGGGAAGATGTATGCCATTAAAAAGGATACCAACTACAAAATATGTTGGTAAACAATGTTATATTTAATGTTGGAGAGACTTGTGGTGTGAGCAATTATCATAGATAAGGTTGTTTGAAGGGGCAACACCTATGATGGACATTCTAGAGCATGGTAGAATTTTTTTTTTATATTGCAAGGAACTTTGATGTGAGTCATCAATGATGAAGGTGGTTGTTTTTAGAGGCATTCATATAAATATCAATAATTTATAAAAACTATTAATGAGTATATATTGTTGTTGCTAATGAGTACACTTGACATAGTAATATGGATGTGGTAGTTTACCAAATTTCCACAACTTAATCATGTCTCATTGGGTTTTGACCTCAAATAATTTTGACCAATTGAATGTGTTCCATTTGACCATGGTGTTCACATTTATTACTATAAACAATGACGGGTCCTTAATATGATATATTTACAACATTCTTTTAATACATCTTGTTAGTTCTTACCTCCTACTTTCATCATTCCTTCACTACTTCACTTGAAAATAATTATGCCAAATTTTAATTAATTTCTTAATATTATTGATCAAATATAATTAACTTTTGGATAGAAAGTGGTAGATGTTGAAAGAAGTTGATTGTTTTCATAAATAATTATTTTTTTCCCATCTTCTAATTTGTTGTAGGATTGTAATGTCCCCTTTTTAGCTCGTTCCAATTTCTTGATGGTTTAGCCTATTAGCTGACCCTCGTAGGCTAATGCAAATGGTTAGAGGGTCTTGTTTGGTAGATATCAGTGTGTTTTCTTCTCCAAAGCTCAGTTTGGTTCAGGATTGGCCTTTGTTTGGTGATTTAGGGCTCAGTTTCACACACTTACTATTTATAGTAAGTCAACAAGTCATGAGAGTCCATTATTTCTATTTATAGAAAAGCACCTAGATATGTGGTGATTTCAATGTTGATCCTAGTTTTCAGTTGACCTGGTGAAATAAGGATTAATGTGCAAGTTATATCATTTAATTATTATTAAAGACGACTTTAATAATAATTAATCATTAAAAGCATATTATAAATTTCTTTATGTCTAAAGGAGGCCATTTAATGACTTAAAACACATTAAATGTTTAATTAAATGGGGTGCCTACTTTGAGGAATTATTTTAAAAAGTTTAAATGCACATGAAATATATTTAATATTATTTTAAATGATTAAAAGGGAGCCTTCTAGAGGATTGAATTCTTCTTGAGAGATTATAAAAGGGATCAACCAAGGTTATTGTTAGGGATTGAACATGATTTTGATATTTGGTTTTGAAGAGTTTTGATGTGGAGAAGAAGAAACCTAGGGTTTCAACCTCTTATGTCATTATTAGCTTTGGAGAGCATAGCTGCTTCAAAGTTTGTGCATTTTGAGGTTGTGAAAGACCAGCTGAAGATTGCCTGTGAGATTTGGCTTCACTCAAAGGTCAAAATAGTGCTTAATGGTGAAAGCTTATACAAGTTTTTAGCAGATTGATGAAAGTATTACAAGGGTTTCAGACTAGATTTGAAGGATTAACATTGAATGTTGTGTGGTTGCATTTAATATCAATTTTGGCATTCATCCACAGGTTGTATTGTTCTCTACAGCCCACATGTGATTGCCTTCTATAACACTTGAAAAAGAATACTCACATGCTAAAAATTGTTTCCAAGAACTTTTATACATTCCAAGTAAAGTAAAAGTAAATCATGCTTATAACATGAATCATCCATAAGAGCTCAAGTGCAAATAGAATAATGAATTTCATTTCATGTATCAAGATGGAATACAATACATTCACATCAATGTTAAAACATTAATCTTACATCAATACATCTATTTCAATGTTACATCAATAAATTTCAAAGTAAAGTTACATTTACAATTGGCTATGTAAGCCATACAAAGTAATACAAAGTACATTCATAGTATAAAGATTCTTGGATCCTCAACCGCCTTGACACCACCAGTCTTCTTGCAAGATGAGGCCAAGAGTGTGATTAAGCTGCCTTTTCCGCCCAACCACGAAGTACATGACTTCCCCGGGTCTTTCCTAACTCGAAGAAAATCCCGACCCTGCACGAGGAGCCTAGCAACCTGGAACAATAAAGTAGGAGGGAACTCTTGATGCATGTCTGATGCCTATATGCATTCCTATACTAGAAAAACATATTTCTTGCATGCAGAATGTGGCAGAGACACATAAAGATTCTAGGATTTTTAATTAATCCATCTATTTCAATGGTACATTTGCTTGGCCAAGCATTAAAACATAAAATGGTAGTTTATGAAAAGGATAAACTACTGTCTCTATGTGCCCACATTCGACATCCTATCCTGGAAGTTTCTCATTAAGAAAGTAAATAATGCATCTTCCACATAAGGTTACATTCAAATTAAACAATTCCTCATTTAAGCTTTCTATCATAAAAACTCATTTTATTTCTAAGTTCTCAACTGATTTCATAAGAACAATAATAAGAAAAGCATCTCATAGCTGGTTTCACACTTTACCAAGCAATTCTTTTTAATCCATTTTCTACTCCTCAATGAATGAAAGCAATTATATACATAAATGTTATTTCCCTTTTTCATGCCAAGTATCCAACTACCTCCAATTTGAATAATTTAACTTATCAATCACATATTTGGGTAATTTGAAAGGTAAACTACCAATTTGACATGAATACATTCTATAGAATAAAATTGGTTTGTTCATAATTAACAAATTGGATATATATATATATATATATATATATATATTCAAATATGATCAATTTAATACAACATTTTATCAATTTTAACAAGAAATTTATCATTCCCATGTCAAATTACATTATCTATGCATTTTGAAAATATGCTTTGCCCAGATATATAAAAGTATATTGATTTATATAGATACAAATATACACATATGTATTTAGTTATTTATATATATTTGTGTTTATGTACAGGTATAGATATTTACATTTACACTACATCTAGCAGGTATAAATTCACACTTATAATAGTATCAATTTTAAACACGAGGATGTTTATCCTATAACAGTTGTTTATAGATGCTTGCATCTATATATGCCTGTATAACACTTATAATAGTATTTATAGATGCTTCCATTCACAAAAACTTCATTCTTTCAAACAAAATTAAATTGCCAATATGCCTGGCAATGCAATGGCAATAAATTATATGAATTTATATGTAAATATATGTATATATATTTACACAGTTTGGTGTATATATATATACATATACATACATAGGTATATACTTAAATGAATAGGGAGGAATGTTCAAACTGTACAGCTGTGTTGATAAATTTTATATACAACAAACACTCAACGCAGTGATTTTGCACACTAGTTTCAAAAGAATTCAATCTTTTAAACAATATAGACATTCTTTCTCACATTTGAAATTTAAATGCAATGAAAAAGATTAAAAACCTGGAAAAATTGCCTCCAGTTAAAGATCCCTCCTTACTTTTCTCAGAGCTTGCTTTCTGAAAAATCTTCTTCTTTGTTCCTTTTCCTTGGATTCTCTTCTTATTCCTCCTAATTTTTTTTAATCTACTGAAATTTAAAAAGAAACATCCACTTGGCAGCCATTTTAGTTATTTTACAGAGCAATTCAAGAAGAGTATCAAAAACAGTTGTTTTTTCTCGTTATTCATTTCCTCTTTTTAAAGTTTTCTTTCTTTATTTTCGAAACCTAATCTTGAAAAGAATAAAATATTAAATTTATTTCTTGCATGTTATTTTCCTTAATAAAAATAATAAAGAAGAAGAAATCTCATTTTAGTTGCAACTAATTCCTATCTTTCGTAAACAGTTAGGAAAATTACCATTTTCAACTTGCAAAGGAAATATTTACCCTTAAAGAACAATAAATAATTATCATTTAATTTGCAAGATAAATATTTATCCCAAGGAAATAACATTTGATTGAAAATAAATAAATTATTCAAATTAACCATGCATAATCATTTACTTATGAAACAAAATCTATAATTGAATTGTAATTAAAATGATTTCTTTTGTTTTATTAAATTTGACTAAACATTATAACATTTGCAAACAATTAAAACAATCAAGCTAATTTAATTCTAAATGCATCTACATGATTCTAGGTGCTTGTGTGTGATCAAGAGGACCATTCCTGCTTTACCCTACCATGAAGCTAACCTCCTCTCCTTAATCACACCTTTGGTCTTCGACCACCTGCAACTCAAGCACACTCAGACACCCATTAATAGATTAGTATCCAGATAAAATCCAAATAAAAGCAATAAAATGCATTACTTCAAATATTACTATTCTATTTTGCTTCCATTTCAAAGTAAACCATATTCAATACTTTTCAAATTTTCAGAATTAGAGTAAACATTTTCATATTTCATCACACCAAAAGCACCATAGTATTCATTATTTACTCTACCACACACATCCAATCATATATCAAATCCACACAAATCCAAAAGCAAATAACATTAGAGTTCAAGATGTGACATCCTTCCCCACTTGGAAGAGACATCATCTTGATGTCTTATTACAAACATCCATACAATATAATCTAAAAAATCAGTGTATCATGAGTCACAGTATGCAGAAAATAAAAAGTCTACTAGAATCTCAAATGTGGGAAAGATCTATCAATATCTTCTACAATTTTTCCAGGTGGCACTATGCACTGAATATTGGTCCCACTAGACCCTATACTGCATAATATCTCTATTCTACAACTTAATGTTGCACCTTTCCAGAATCCTGATGGACTCCGCTAGCATCACCCTTGTATCCTGAACTTGCAACGCATACCAGTCAAGAACATGAGTAACATCTGGATGATATGGCTTGAGCACTAAAACATGGAAGACATTATGTATGCGAGATAGAGCCGGTGGTAGAGCAAGCCTATAAGCAACCAGATTAATAACCTCCAAGATATCAAAAGGCCCAACATATCTAGGGGCAAGCTTAGAGCTCTTGCCGAAAGAGATTGAACTCTTTTGTGGCCAAACTCTCAGGAAGACCTTGTCTCCCACCAAAAATTGTCTAAAACTTATGTTCCTGTCAGCAAGACTCTTCTGTCAATCTGAAGCTTGTTTCAACTTTTCTTTGATTAGTTTCATTTGATCTTCCATTTATTTCAACATCTTAGGCCCTATGACAATCCTGTCTTCCACCCTATCCCAATTGATAGGTGTGCGACATTTACGACCATACAATGCCTCAAAAGGGGCCATTCCTAAAGAGGCATGGTAGGAGTTATTATATGCAAACTCTACCAAAGGTAGGTACTCCTCCCACTTATGTTGTTGTTCCATGCAGTACATCTGGAGGAGATCCTCTACCACTTGATTTACCCTCTCTGATTGACCATTGGTCTGAGGATGATACGCCGAGCTAAAATTCAATTTGGTTCCCAAAGAATAATTCAATGTGGTCCAAAACCTAGAAGTCATCCGAGTGTCATGATCTGAGATGATCATCTCTGGCACTCCATGTAACCGGAAAATATCTTGTACAAACTTCTTTGATAAAACCAAGGTCCATCCTTAAGATTTCCAGGGATGAAGTGAGCTACTTTTTTTAGTTTATCTACCACAACCAAGATGACGTCATGTTGATTCTTGGTCATAGGAAACCCTTGAATAAAATCCATAGTAATTATCTATCATTTATACTATGGCACTCTATGTGGGTACAAAAGTCCCGCCGGATGCACATGCTTAGCCTTAACTTGTTGGCATTCCAAACATCGGGCTACAAAAGTAGTAACATCTCTTTTAAGTCATGACCAAAAATATAATGGTCTGAGTCCCTCTACCATTTTTGTCACACCAGGGTACCCTGAGTACAGTGCATTATGAAATTCTTCCATCACTAGCCCCCTCAATCCTGCTGCATTAGGAACATACATCTGTCCCTGGTATCTCAAGAGTCCATCAGTATCAAACATATACCCATCATATCTATGATCTGAAGGGTTTTTCTCTAGGGCTTGCTTCACCCTTTCATGATGCTCATCCCCTGGTAAAGCTTGAATCACCTACTGCCTAAAAGTTGACCTTATAGTAACCATGGCTACTAGATGTCTCCTCCTACTTAAGGCATCAACTACCCCGTTTTCCTTTCCTTTAATATATTCAATGCCAAAATCATATTCACTCAAGAATTCCAACCCTGATGATCATTTAGGTTGGGTTGAGTAAAAATATACTGCAATCCCGAATGATTTGTTTTTAACTCAAAAGGATTCCCTAAAAGGTAATGCCTCCAAATTTGAAGAGCATGTACAATGGTAGCCAACTCCAAATCATGCGATGCATAATTCAATTCATTTTTTTTTTAGTTTTCTTGACTCGTATGCCACCACCTTCCCATCCTGCATAAGGACTGCTCCTACACCCTCTCTTGAAGCATCTGTTATCACTGTAAAATGTCCATTGGGATTTGGCACAATCAAAATAGGTGCAGAAGTAAGTTTTTCTTTCAATAGATGAAAAGTTTTCTCACACTTGTCACTCCATTCAAATTTCTTTCCTTTCCTTTGGAGTACGGTGATAGGAGCTGCGATTGTTGAGAACCCTCTAAAAAAATTCCTATAATAACCGGCAAGTCCCATAAAACTTCAAACTTCATAAACATTTTGGGGTTCTAGCCATTCTATGATTGCTTTGATCTTCTTTGGGTCCACCGCAATTCCATCAGCTGAAATCACGTGTCCCAAATAGTGCACCTCAGTTTGGTAGAAAGTGCATTTAGACATCTTTCCATAAAGCTTGTGATCCCTCAAGCGCTGAACCACTATCCTCAAATGTTTGTCGCGTTCCTACTTTGATTTAGAATATATGAGGATATCATCTAGGAAGACTAAGACAAAATCATCTAAACAGGTTCAGAAGATGATGTTCATCAGATTCATAAAAGTGGCCGGGGCATTAGTTAGCCCAAATGGTATAACCATGAATTCGTAGTGACCATATCTCCTCCTGAAGGCAGTTTTGAAAATATCCTCATATTTTATCCTCAATTGGTGGTATCCCAACCTTAGATCATTTTTTGAGAATACCTTAGCCCCTTCAACTGATCGAACAAATCATCTATCCTAGGAAGCAAATATTTATTTTTAATGGTGACCTTATTAAGAATTTTGTAATCAATGCACAACCTCAAGGTCCCATCCTTCTTCTTTACAAATATGACAAGAGCTCCCCATGGAGACACACTTGGCCTAATGAAACCATGATCAAGCAACTCCTGTAACTGGGCCTTTCGTGCATGCAATTCAATGTTGTTCATCCTATATGGTGCCTTAGACTAAGGCTCAACACCAGGCATCAGATCTATTGAGAAATCAAATACATGCTTAGGTGGCAGTTCAATTAGTTCATCAGGAAAGACATCTTGAAATTCCTTCAGAATAGGATGGTCCTTAGTCGATGATTCCAAACTTTCTGTATCCCTAACCTTTACTGCATAGATAGTGCACCCTTTTCTGCTAGCCTTCTTTAGTTGCATAGCAGAGATCTGCCAAAGTTCCAAAGGCCTTTTTATACCATGAATTTCAACACGGTTACCTTGATCATCAAAACACTTCACTATTTTCTCTTCACAATCAACCAAGGCCTTATGTTTAGTGAGCCAATTTATTCCCAAAATTATGTCATATGACCCCATGGGTTCTACATACAAATTGACCTATGTCCCAAAACTAGGGAGTTCAAGATCACTGCAAGCTAGGCATTACTCCATTGTTCTCTCTACCTGATTCCCATATTGGACCTTCCATGAGTTAGCCATATATTCGGGTTTAACTGGTAATCTAGAAACAACATGAGGATCTACAAAACACTCTGTGGCTCCAATATCAATAAGGATAGAAACAGGACATCCAAAGAGCTTACCCAAAAGCTAGATTAGTGTAACCTAGTAGTCAACTTGGCGATTATCCACCGTCACATGGATGTGATGTTGATTCATGTTCTTCTGATTATTCCTCTGAGGATACACACTGTCATAATGTTCACCACCGCATGTATAACAGCCTTCGCGGGGTGCTCTGGGTCTATCAGATACATCTCTCCTGTTATTGTTATTATTGTAATTTACCCTCTTGTTATTATTTTGATTCCCTTCATTGCGATCCTGAGAATTATTACCCCTCTTGAGGTTCCTGATATGCTTGTTATTACTATTGCCCTGATTGTTCTGATTTTGATTATTATTGTTCTGATTGTTCCCCTGAGATTTCTTGTTACCATACTTAGCATCCCTGCTTTTCTTGTAATTAGCAGCCTGTTGTAACTTCTTTTCCTACTTAGTGGCTTTTTCAAAAGCCTCATCCATGGTGGAAGGATTATTAATATCCACCTCACCCCCAATTTGAGGCCTAAGCCCCAAGATGAGTTTACAAATTCAGAACCTCTCATCCAGCTGGTATTGGGTACATATTTGAGAAAATGAGAAAATTTATCCCAATACTAAGTGACTGTCATTCCCCCTTGAGTGAGAGTCTCGAATTCAGTTTTCTTTTTGTCAAAATATGACTATGGCAACCACCTTTTCCTGAACAATTCCAAAAAAAATTCTCAGGTCACCTTGTCATGTAAAAAATGTTTTTTCTGCTTTTTCATTCTCCCACCAAGTAGTAGCTTCACCGATGAGCTGATGAGATCCCCATTCAGCTTTGGTCTCATTGGAAAAATTTCGTAGGGAAAAATATTTCTCCATTTCAATCACTCATGCTTCTGCCCCATCTCCCAAAGTTTTTCCATCAAATTTTGGCAGGGTGACCTTCTTGAGGTCCTTTCCCAAATCCTCAGCCACCTTACTTAAGTTTCCCTTAGTCTCAGACTATTTTGCATTTATATTCCTTCATTTCCATTAGAATTCAGCCCTTGTTGGCCTGCTCACCTTTCCTATTCTAGGCTATCAATCTCGGCCCCCTGTTGACTCAAAAAGGCTAAGATCTAATCCAACCTATCATTTGTATCATTACGAGACCCACCTCCATGTTGATAATTTTGAAAACCATCAAAGTTACTCTGGACATCATAACATTAAGTGTAATTATGCTTAGGTCCTAAAGTTGAACCTAGATGCTTTGATACCAAAATGCAACCCTTGAAAAATAATACTCACATGCTAAAAAGTGTTACTAAGAACTTTTATACATTCCAAGTAAAGTAAAATTAAATCATGCTTATAACATGAATTATCCATAAAAGCTCAAGTGCAAATAGAATAATGAATTTCATTTCATGTATCAAGATGGAATACAATACATTCACATCAATGTTACAACATTAATCTTACATCAATACATATATTTCAATGTTACATCAAGAGTTTCCAACAATACATCTATTTCAATGTTACATCAATAAATTTCAAAGTAAAGTTACATTTACAATTGGCTATGTAAGCCATACAAAGTAATACAAAGTACATCCATAGTATAAAGATTCTTGGATCCTCAACCGCCTTGACACCACTGGTCTTGTTGCAAGATGAGGCCAAGAGTGTGATTAAGCTGCCTTTTCTACCCAACCATGAAGTACATGACTTCCTCAGGTCCTTCCTAACTCAAAGAAAACCTCGGCCCTGCACGAGTAGCCTAGCAACCTGGAACAATAAAGCAAGAGGGAACTATCGATGCATGCCTGATGCCTATATGCATTCCTATACTAGAAAAACATATTTCTTACATGCAGGATGTGGCAGAGACACATAAAGATTCTAGGTTTTTTAATTAATCCATCTATTTCGATGGTACATTTGCTTGGCCAAGCATTAAAACATAAAATGGTAGTTTATGAAAAGGCTAAACTACCGTCTTTGTGTTCCCACATTCGGCATCCTGTCCCGAAAGTTTCTCATTAACAAAGTAAATAATGCATCTTCCACATAAGGTTACATTCAAATTAAACAATTCCTCATTTAAGCATTCTATTATAAAAACTCATTTTATTTCTAAGTTCTCAAGTGATTTCATAAGAACAATAATTCATAAGAAAAACATCTCATAGTTGGTTTCACACTTCACCAAGCAATTCATTTTAATCCATTTTCTACTCCTTAATGAATGAAAGCAATTATATACATAAATTATATTTCCTTTTTTCATGCCAATTATCCAACTATCTCCAATTTGAATAATTTAACTTATCAATTGCAGATTTGGGTAATTTGAAAGGAAAACTACCAATTTGACATGAATACATTCTATAGAATAAAACTGGTTTGTTCAGAATTAACAAATTGGATATATATATATATATATTTAGATATGATCAATTTAATACAACATTTTATCAATTTTAATAGGAAATTTATCATTCCCATGTCAAATTACATTATCTATGCATTCTGAAAATATGCTTTGCCCAGATATATAAAAGTATATTGATTTATACAGATACATATATATACATATATATTTAGTTATTTATATATATTTGTGTATATGTACAGGTATAAATATTTACATTTACACTACATCTAACAGGTATAAATTCACACTTATAATAGTATCGACTTTAAACACGGGGATGTTTATCCTGTAATAGTAGTTTATAGATGCTTGCATCTATATATATATATATTCTAAAATATATGTATATATATATATATATATAAAATATATATATATACATGTGTGTTGGAAACCAAAAACTACTCAAAGTTTATTATAGACGTAAGGCATGGTTCGGAGTAAGCACTGAAGGTTTTTACGATGATCACGAAAAGATTTTGAATGTATAAATTACATAGAACTTAGGTTGATGCCTCCATTGGGGGGAAGGCGTTGCCTGTGGAGGGCACTGCCCCCACACCGTAGGCCTTTCCCCAATGGGAAGGGCATGGCTGGGGCGGGGGAAAAGATCCCTTCCATTCACAAAAAACTTCATTCTTTCAAACAAAATTAAATTGCCAGTATCCCTGGCAACGCAATGGCAATAACTTATATGAATTTATATGTAAATATATGTATATATATTTACATAGTTTGGTGTATATATATATATATATAATAACATTATAATCTGGGACAGGTTCACAATTTAAAGGAATAACATAAATCTCTTCTTTGACACAAGATATACAATACAGGGATTTTCGTGTTTATTTACATATATATATATATGTGTGTGTGTGTGTATATATAAATATTCAAACAAAATATATATATATACATAGGTATATACTTAAATGAATAAGGAGGAATGTTCAAACTGTATAGCTGTGTTGATAAATTTCATAAAACAAACACTCAACGCGGTGATTTTGCACAATAGTTTCAAAAGAATTCAATCTTTTAAACAATATAGACATTCTTTCTCACATTTGAAATTTAAATGCAATGGAAGAGATTAGAAACTTGGAAAATTTGCCTCCAGTTGAAGATCCCTCCTCCTTCTTCTTACTTTTCGTGGAGCTTGGTTTCTGAAAATTCTTCTTCTTCCTTCCTTTTTCCTTGGATTCTCTTCTTATTCCTCCTAATTTTTTTAATCTACTAAAATCTAAAAAGAAACATCTATTTGGCAGCCATTTTAGTTATTTTGCAGAGCAATTCAAGAAGAGTATCAAAAATAGTTATGTGTTCTCGTTATTCATTTCCTCTTTTTAAAGTTTTTTTTCTTTATTTTCAAAACCTAATCTTGAAAAAATAAAATATTAAATTTATTTCTTGCATGTTATTTTCCTTAATAAAAATAATAAAGAAGAAGAAATCTCATTTTAGTTGCAACTAATGCCTATCTTCCGTAAACAGTTAGGAAAATTACCATTTTCAATTTGCAAAGGAAATATTTACCCTTAAAGAACAATAAATAATTATCATTTAATTTGCAAGATAAACATTTATCCCAAGGAAATAACATTCGATTGAAAATAAATTAATTATTCAAATTAACCATGCATAATCATTTACTTATGAAACAAAATCTATAATTGAATTGTAATTAAAATTATTTCTTTTTTATTATTATTAAATTTGACTAAACATTATAACATTTGCAAACAATTAAAACAATCAAGCTAATTTAATTCTAAATGCATCTACATGATTCTAGGTGCTTGTGGTGATCAAGAGGACCATTCCTGCTTTACCCTACCATGAAGCTAACCTCCTCTCCTTAATCACACCCTTGGTCTTCGACCACCTGCAACTCAAGCATACTGAGGCACCCATTAATAGATTAGTATCCAGATAAAATCCAAATAAAAGCAATAAAATGCACTACTTCAAATATTACTATTCTATTTTGCTTCCATTTCAAAGTAAACCATATTCAATACTTTTCAACTTTTTAGAATTAAAGTAAACATTTTCATATTTCATCACATCAAAAGCACCATAATATTCATTATTTACTCTACCACACACATCCAATCATATATCAAATCCACACAAAGCCAAAAGCAAACAACATTAGAGTTTGAGATGTGACACCTTCCTAGCTTGGCATGTTCACTAAAGGCCAAATGCCTCTCTTTGGGCATATTTCTCTTCCATCATAGGCGTAGGGTTTAGCAAAGGCATTTAGAATACATTTTGTGGTGGAGAATCTATTCATTGCAGCGGGTCGATCTATTTACTAGCCTCATACATTGCTGCAATCACTTCCAAATTTTCAAATAATTAATGCTCTTGGATTCTGAGTATGCAAAGTTGAAATAAAAGCTTTGTAAATATTCTCTAGATAATAAATATCACTTGCAACCTTTATATATTTCTAGTTGTTTCGGTTATTTGTATATTTTCTTGCATTTGTCATTGCCTGGCTTATATTTAAAAAAAAAACCAAAAAAATCATATATTATTCAAAAACACAAAAACAAACAAAGATTCATCACTCAACATTTAGTTGGCAACAGTTAGAATCAACATGATTCTTATAGTGGTATCGGAACTTGATCCTGCCATCCCATGCATCACAAATTCATGAGTAGAGATAATTTATTTTACACCAAAGGAGTAGGTCATTGGGAACCACCTCCAATTCTTGGGGGTGATATAGCGTCAGGAATTTTGGGCATACACAGGTCTAGCTCTAGTGATAGTGACGAAAATATTACTAGTATTATGGCAGATAGAGAGGTTATGAAGGAGGCACCTAAGGACACAGGAAAGGAACGTGCTAGGTCAGTGAGTCTTGAGACAGAGTTTAGGAGGAGGCATGACAATATGATGGATATGATGTCTCAGCTTATGGGAACCATGAGACAGATTATACCACAGTAGCAAGTGGCTCAGATGGGACAAACTAGTGGAACTATAGGGGTAGAGCAACCTCGTGTGACAGTTCACCAGAGTTCTTCTAGTGGTTTTGAGCGCATGCCCAACCAACCTACTTTTATTGCTAGGGAGACTCCTCTAGTGCTGCAGGTGGAGCAGCAAGCTCCTCAACCAAAGTTTTAGGCACCTTGTGCTCTTTTAGCTGTTGATATTACTAGACATTATGTAGAGTATATGACACTTTCTCCTAAGATTAGACAGGCTTTGTTTTTGCATGAGTTTTTGGATGCAAAGAGACCTAAAGGTGGAGGCAGAATTGAGCATAGAGCACCACATGCACCACCACCACCACAGGTTAATAGAGACCTCCAACAGGCTATGAGCAAGATTTCCTTGCCTCACTTTGATGGAAGTGACAAGTACACTGTGAGATCTTGGGTGTAAAAATTGGATAACTATTATTATCATTGAGAGCCATGTAGGAGGATGAGGCTATCAAGTTTGCTACTTTGCATCTTGATGGGTTAGCTCATGATTGGTGGCATCGTGGCATGTTCACCTTACAACATCATCTTGTTAATCTTTATCAGGAGTTCACACATAGGCTCATTGAGCGTTTTGATAAGAAAGATCCAAAACTCTATTTCAAGGAGTTGGCTAAGCTTAGACAAGTGGGTAGTCTGGAATCTTATATAAGTGAATTTCAGAAAATTTCAATCATGGTCACAGGTGTTTTGGAGAGGAGATTTGTCATAATATTTATTGAAGGATTATTTGAACCATTGAGAGGATGGATCAAAGCTTTTGACCCCCCTTCACTTCAAGAAGCTATGAGAAAGGCCAAAAGTATGGAGCTTGCAGCCCCAAAAAGCAAGTTCAGTCCTAAAGATATTACTTCTTCCAGCAATGAGATTCCTCCACAATCTTCTGATAAGAAAAATAAATTAGCAACTAAGGTGGATGAGGAGTCATGGGAAGAATTAAGGAAGAAGTAATTGTGTTACTGGTGCAAGGAACCTTACAGTAGAGAGCATGACTATCCTTTGAGGCCTAAGGACAAGGCCAATCGTATAATGTGGGTATATTATGAGGATTCTGATTCTGAAAGTTTAGATCAACAAGTGGCTCCAGAGGATGGTGAGGTTTAAAAATCCTTTATAGAGTTTGGACCTAATGCAAATTTGTCTCCCTTGGCCCTATTTGCTAATATATAGGAAGGGATTGCATTTAGAATTAGGGAAACGATTAATGGACATCGTTGCATTTCTATGCTTGACACTAGAGCAACGCATAATTTTATCAATGAGGGGTTTGTGGCCAGCTGTAGACTCTAGGCGAAGGACTTCGCAAGGTTCAAAGTCAAAGTTGTCAATGGATATACCCTCACATGCACTAGGCCGATATGTAATCTCACTTTGTTGCTGAATGAATATGAGTTCCAAGTTGACTTCTATGTGGTCAATATGGGTGAGTTGAACATAGTGTTGGGCATGAAATGACTCCAAGACATTGGAGAATTTACCCTTAACATACCTAAAATGGAGATGAGATTTAAGGTGAATGATAGGGGTTACGTGTTGAAGGGAATTGCAAATGGGAGCTTGCGTTCTATCTCTCTGTAAAGAGAAGAGTGCAAGGAGAGATAAGGAGGAGGTACATGAGGAGGCGTGTGCGTTAGTGCAAGAGTTTGATTCTACCCATAGCTCCAGTGGTTTGGAGATGGATGACTCAAATCAGCAGGGAGTAGTTGTGCAATTTGTGAATAATCCATTATTCAAGGCTAATGCTGGATTGGTTTATGACAATCCACTTTTCAAGCTTGATGTTGATCCTTCTCCAGGTACCAGTATAGAGTTGGGTGATAATCACAGTATTTAGGAACCTTCTAGTGCATCGGGATTCCAAGCAGGGCGCACTGAGGATTTTAACAGGGTGTACACGGTGAGGGGCGCCTACATCTTCGTTTTTGATTCACCTGTACACAATTTGTTTCAAATGCACAGTTTTGATGCGCACATGGTGGAAAATTTGTATGATATCTTATCTTGTGCAGATATAGGAAGCAAGCTTTGTCAGCATTCTGAGTCACTTCCCCTTGAGATTCATGCTCTTCAGACACTTGATGTTGTGGTGGACGTGGTTCATAGTGATTTATCAGTTGTTTTGATGCTGGTGTTGTAGGAGTTGGTTGGTGATATCAGGGACATTACACAATTCTTCCCTTGGGACCCAGGTGGAGTGATCTTTCAGAGGGTTTTCTTTTGGCAGTTGAGATTGCTTGGGGAGAAGCAATTTTAGGGAGGGTGAACTGTAATGTCCCCTTTTTAGCTCGCTCCAGTTTCTTGATGGTTTAGCCTATTAGCTAACCCTCGTAGGCTAATGCAAATGGTTAGAGGGTCTTGTTTGGCAGATATCAGTGTGTTTTCATCTCCAGAGCTCAGTTTGGTTTAGGATTGGCCTTTGTTTGGTGATTTAGGACTCAGTTTCACACACTTACTATTTATAGTAAGTTAGCAAGTCATGAGAGTCTAGTATTTCTATTTACAGAAAGGCACTTGGACAAGTGGTGATTTCAGTGTTGATCCCAATTTTCAGTTGGCCTGGCGAAATAAGGATTAATGTGCAAATTATATCATTTAATTATTATTAAAGGTGACTTTAATAATAATTAATCATTAAAAGCATATTATAAAGTTATAACTTTATGTCTAAAGGAGGTCATTTAATGACTTAAAGCATATTAAATGATTAATTAAATGGGGCGCCCACTTTGAGGAATTGTTTTATAAAGTTTAAATGCACATGAAATATATTTAATATTATTTTAAATGATTAAAAGAGAGCCTTCTAGAGGATCGATTTCTTGAGAGATTATAAAAGGGATCAACCAAGGTTATTTTAGCGATTGAGGATTTTGATATTTGGTTTTGAAGAGTTTTGTTGTGGAGAAGAAGAAACCTAGGGTTTCAACCTTTTCTGCCATTATTAGCTTTGAAGAGTGTAGCTGCTTCAAATTTTATGCATTCTAAGGTTGTGAAAGACCAGTTGAAGATTGCCTGTGATATTTGGCTTCACTCAGAGGTTAAAATAGTGCTTAATGGTGAAAGCTTATACAAGTTTTTAGCAAATTGATGAAAGTATTGCAAGGGTTTTAGACCAGATTTGAAGGATTAACATTGAATGTTGTGTGGATGTATTTAATATCAATCTTGGCATTCATCCATAGGTCGTACTATTCTCTACAGCCCACATGTGATTGCCTTCCTAGCTTGGCGTGTTCACTAGAGGTCAAACGCTTCTCTCTTTGGGCATATTTCTCTTCCATCATAGGCATGGGGTTTAGCAAAGGCATTTAGCATACATTTTGTGGTGGAGAGTCCATTCATTACAATAGGTTGATCTATTTACTAGCCTCATACATTGCTGCAATCACTTCTAGATTTTCAATTAATTAATGCTCTTGGATTCTGGGTATGCAAAGTTGAAATAAAAGCTTTGTAAATATTCTCTAGATAATAAATATCACTTGCAGCCTCTATATATTTCCAGTTGTTGCGGCTATTTGTATATTTTCTTGTATTTTTCATTGGCTGGCTTATATTTCAAAAAAATACCAAAAAAATCATATATTATTCAAAAACACCCAAAAATTTTCAAAACCACCAAAAACAAACATTCATCACTCAGCATTCAGTTGGCAACAGTTAGAATCAACAGGGTTCTTACAAGGATATATCATGAATGATTGTTTTGAATATCCAATGAAGTAACTTTGAGAAGCTAGGATGATGAGGAACTAGTTTGGTGTGTCATTAATGACTTGAAACTTGTAGAATATGCTTGTTGCAATACTAGTAAGATGATAGATCATTACTCTAGTTGATGTACTTAGAACAAGTCAACTATAGTGGATTTCTTCAATAGACACAAACTAAACATCATGTGATAACTCTAACAATTCATGTGGAAATAATAATGCAATTGGTTCGTTACTTTAGTACAAGCATCTACTTGCCACATGACCAAATCCACCTATTATTGTAATGATCTATTTTATCTCTTCCCCCTATATGAAGTTGCTACACTTAGTGACATTAGGGTTTGGGACCCAACATTGAGTGCATGTAGTAAAAACCCTACCCTAGGGGGGTATAATAAGATTTTGGGGGTAAATTAGGTCATTTGTGCATTTTACCTTGAGTGAATAGTGAGCTCTTGAGTGAGAACCTGTTGCAGAGCTACCGTCACAATGTTGACAGTACCACACTCCAAGGACCTGGTATGTACACCTTCCTCTCTTTGTATTTTTTTTTGTTTTTCAATAGATTTTAGGGCTCATAATTGAGTGAATAGATGTGGTGCACCCCATTCATCACATTTGTCATCGCATTCACCACATGTGAGGTGGTTTTCCACATCCATTCGGTGTGATGCAACATTGCGACATAAATGCTAGGTTAGGTTATGTTGAATGCGGTGTGATGCATATGTTAAAGTGCGACACATGTGATTCTTGCATTGCATCTATGGTCAGGAATGACACAAGTGTAAATGTGAATTGCATTTGATAGTTTATGCAACACATGTGTGATTATGCAACACAATTGTCAATTTATTCATCGTAAATGATTTTGTGTGACGCATATGCTTGGGTGTGTGATGCATTTGAAATTGTGAGTCACATATGTAAAATGCGTGATGCATTTGACTGGTAAGCTGCATGTGTTCTGACAGTGCAAAACATTTTTCTAATTAAGTTTTTGTCCTAATTGTGGATAAAATTTCTTATGTGATCAAGGTCATAAATTTGCTTAGGATTTTCAATTGACGTAATGCACTTGCTTGTGATCCCAAGTGAGATATGATCCTATTTATACCCGTGAGAGTTGGTCATCGACATTTAGACTATGACAATAGCTATTGGATGAGGAGAGGGACCAATTACACTCCCTTAAACAATACTATGTGACCTTCATGCTCGTGATCAAGGAAAATAGGGGAGTACAAACTATGTTAGCAGAGAGATGGAATTCGAAGACCAAATCTTTTCATCTTCCTACAAGAGAGGCAGAAATGACCTTGGAGGATATTTGGCATATTCTACGACTGGCTATCTGAGGAGCACATGTATCATACAATCCAAAGTGTGGATTCAAGGCCATCAAGAGGGCTTATGAGTAGGAGGATTTCATGGAGCTCAGATTCGAGGAGTACGAGATCCGCTAGGATGTGTTGGGCGACCGATATGAGTGGTTTGAGGTAGTCATATGCACAATGATCATAGGTATTGTCATTCCATATCACTGAGGGCACAAATTTTTAGTCAGCTAGGGAGAGATGTTGATAGGTATGATGAGCAGGGGGACAATATATGTGTGGGGGCCATGCCTGTTGCCCATGTTGTATTTTCATTTACATGATGTAGCCCATACAGAGGAGCACAATCCATTAGCTGTGCGACTATACTTTTGATGATTTGGGTTAGGGATCACATTGTTGTGTTTCGACCACTTGTGGGAGGGATCCAAGAGTAAGGATTCCTTATGTTTATCTATATGGAGGAGTGGTCACTTAGACCAGGGTTAGAGATGTTGGGTACTGGTGGCATGCCATAGATTTACTTGCTTCTTTTTTCTAGAGACCCTTCTAAGACTGTCAGCCATGGGAGGATGATGTGCAACTCCTACCTTGGTGTTGGCAGGCCAGGTACTTAATTGGGGGGACAATCCAGTCACAACATATCATTGAGAGGTACCTTCTAGATCAGGTACTCAAAAAATTTGGAGAGCACCAAGGATTGCTAGTGGGTATAACAGAGTTTGCGTGATCCTCACGAGAGATTGGCTAGTGGGGTCCAATGGTCAATGTCATCACCACAAAGCATGAAATAAATGCTCTACAACCTATATAGTGGGGTGTGGGAGTCAAGTTTGCAGATGTGGGCACTATGCCTGAGTATGATGCATGTTTGGCCACACATAAGGTGGATCCTTTGACAGACCCTGATCAGCCAACACCAATGAAGTGGAGAGTCAGGGGCCCATGAGGCCAGTTCAAAGGGGATGATGGAGATGATGGAGGTACAGGAGACCATAGATGGAAGGTTAGACAAAGGAGATCCAAGGGACAGAGAGTGGTTAGATAACTCTTATTGATCAAGGAAGAGCCTGAGTAGGAGGGACCAAAAATAGAGGAGGGATCTCGTCCTGAGGGAGAGCAACAAGAGGTGGTCATGGGGGAGGCTGAGTGATAGGTTGGGAGGTGGAGAAATTGGGAGAGGAGGAGGGGATGGGAGATGAGGTATGAGCATTTTGGTCAAAGATCGTGATGGGAGAGGGCCTTAGGGAGGGTTTCAAGATGTACCTATCTTGGGGGTTATGGAGGAGGTAGAGGGGGACATGGTTGTGGATCAGAGGATCATAGAATTACAAGCTTAGCTTCAGGCTGTAGGTGTGAGGATCCAAACCCTTTAGGCTAAGGTGGATGGGCTTACTACGAAGTGAGACATGGCTGTGATTGGCAGGTAGTGGCCAGATCAGCGTTGTTTGGACTTTATTACCACTGTCAGTGGGCCTATAGGAAAGTTAGGTCACTAGTTGTTTCAAGTGGGACAAGAGGCCAGATATTATAGAGAATTTTATGAGCACCAAATTTCATCAGCAAAGAGGGAACCATCTTACATGCAGACACGTAGCTGCAACAGGTCGCATTCATATAGATCTTAGAGCAGTGGAGGAGTCAGAAAGCCTAGACCATCTCCTTATGATCAACCATTAGGGTTGGGGCACATGCCATCATGGTCATAGCCATCATAGGATGGACAGGAGGAGTAGCCTTCTCCAGGACCATCCCCCTCAAGAGACATGGGTAGCTTTTGCACTTCTAGAGGCAAGAGTTATTGTGGATAAAACGTAATATTCGGTGAATCTTTATGAATATGATCTATCAACGTATTAACATCTGTCATCCTAGCAGAAGAAGGAAAGAGAATATTTTGCAAGGCTTCCTAAAGCATACCTTAGTAAATTAGAGTAGTTTGAAACAAATCCCAAAGTGAGATCTTGGCACGAGTAATGCGAAGTTGCTCGACAAGATCATACTCACTTAGTTGGTTAGCTATAGGTCTAGGTTCTTGAAGAAGGTTTGTGAGTAGGTGGTAAAGAAGTAGGTTGATCAACATTTGGTTTATTCCTTCTAGTATTATAAGTGTGAGCTACTATATTATAAGAAGATTTAAACTACATAAACCTTGTATAAATATTTGGAGAATTACTATTAAATGTAACACCACGAATATAATGAATCCTTTTGGGAGAAGGACTAGTTGAAGTCACATAAATGAATGGTCTCTTAGGCCTTTGAGGAGCAGAAGAGACTACAATT
>VDFB02043954.1:0-23296 GCA_007258455.2 Sequoia sempervirens
TATTTAAATAATTTATTTAAACTTATTTAAATAATTTATTTACACTTATTTAAATAATTTATTTAAACTTATTTAAATAATTTATTTAAACTTTATTTTATCTATATATTTATCATTCAATAAAGTTATTAAAATAAAGATGACATAATAGGAATGGCGGAGTGGAGGAAGGTCTACGAAAGTTGCAAAGAGTAGGATTTTTGAGGGCATGGAGGGACCCAGTACAGGAGACCCTATAATCAAAGACAAGGAGGCCGACCATGAAACCCACCATGGAGCACCCCGCAGCAAGCATGGAAGGCTTCGACAAATAATGGAAAGGGTCTCAATAACCCTACAAATAATAGATTGGAACAACAACAAGGGTATGTTGAAAGGAACAAATGGGGTTATGCGAATATGCGTCTAACCAAGCCAGTGGACTTCTAGAAAGTGAAAAAGAAATTCTGGAGGCCAAAACAACATGGAGACTCGACCCTAATAGATAAGGTAAATCCTTCATTTGAACATACCACAGTTGTTTCTTTAACGGTAGATGGCAAAGCATGGAATGACTCTGTGAATCAGTTCAAGGAAAAAAAATTCTTTATAAAATGGAGTAGCCCTTGGCTGGCTTTCAGTAGGGTTAGAAAGTGGTGTAATGAGCAATGGGGAGAAACAACCATTCTGAAAATACTACTCAACAGTTTCTATCTTGTTATCTGCCCAACTGCTTTAGATAAAGAATAGATCCTCAATAGTGGTCCTTTTTTGATGGAGGGGAAAGGCTTTTTTATAAAAGATTGGTCACCGAACTTCAACCCTAAAATGGAAATTGTCTCGGAGGTCCCGATTTGGGTTCGGCTATACAACCTCCCTCATGAATATTGGGACTTAGAAACCTTAAAATTAATTGGTAACAAATTAGGGACTTTTATTAAAGCAGATGAAGCCATAGAAAATAACGACTACAATATATATGCACGAATTAGTATCCTCTGGCAAGCAATTCACCCTCTCCCACCAATGGTGGAACTAAAAACAAGAGAAGGAATTTGGAAGCAGAAGATTGAAGTAGAGGAGATGGTTGAGATGTGTTCACATGCAAAGGTGTAGGGCACCCTGTAGGTGTTGGTATGTGGCGACCGAAAAAGGAAAAATCATCGAAAAAGAAAAAAAATTAACTTTGTAAAAACCCTAATTCTGGAAGCTTCTAAAAAGCTTGTTAAAGGGGTTGGGATGGGGGTTACAGTAGGTAGAAAAATACAATTATTCACAAGCATTGTAATATGTTTTTGCATTAGATAATAAAATCATTGGATGGTTGTGGTTTTGTGGATGTCGCCCGAATTGGGTGAACCACGTTAAATTCTCTATGTTGTCTTGTTTCTACTATAATTTTTGTGTGTGTTTTATTTCTCTATTTTATTGATCAAATCTGCATTAACTGTTAGATATTTGCCTTCTAACCCTAACAATAGGTGAATGTAGGCGGTTAGAAAAATAGAAAGGGTTGGAACAAAATGCTTTAACAAACCTACTTTTGATCAAGGAGGTTGCTTTCCAAGTTGAGGATAGTAGTTTTTTGGAGGTTATGTCGAGTAAATAGGACCAAACTAGTGAGAATGATTGGGGTTTGAGCAACTCAGAAATGTCCCTCGGTTTGTGGATAGATTTACAAGAAGAGGAAAAGCCTAAAGGAACCGAATGGGGTGAAGAAGTGGATAATGAAAGGTTGGTCACTATAGACTCATAAGAGGTTCCTGTTTGGTTAAGCACAGATGCATCACAAGAGAAAGATAAGCTTGGTGGAAATACCTGTCACTTTGGGTGAGAATAACTTGATAGAGCAGAAAGCTGATTTTAAGGAGGATGACCCCAAGGAAGTAATGGACATAGATTTAGTTGGCTTATTTGGAAAGGATAACACAACTTCAGGAAAGCAAACAAAATTGGAAAAATCTAATATTTAGTATGCAAATCATGAAGTAACTCCATCAGTCCGCCCAATAAAGTTGGGAAACACTTCTAGATCCCACTTAGATAAATCGAGGGGAGAAAAACCAAGTGAAGAGGTGGAAAGTTTGAATTTGCAAGAAGATTCTTCTCACGCTGAAAATCAAAAGGTGGATGAAAAAATTCAAGGCGATGAACCTTTTTTAAAGATATACAGATTTCTCCAATTAGAAATCTAGAGAGCTCTCTTGATGAAGCAAGAGATGAGGAAAGTCTTTTTGAAGATTTGGAATCAGAATACCCAACATATGAGGAGGTAGGTGGCGGGGATGACCTAGGATTAAATGTGGAAGTTGGAATCCTAGGAAAAAGATCCTTGGAGCAAACAATGGCAAAGCAAAGAAGAATAAAGGTAGGTAAAAAGAAGAAACGAGGACCAAAGTCAATTTAGGTAAAGTTGGAGGGTGATCCCACAATAGTGGTTTACAATTTTTGGCCAAACTAGACATTGAAATTATTACTTTTAACTAAATCTTCACATTCGAGCACCTATAGTGGCTAAACCATGAGGAACTTGAAGATAATGCGAACTAGAGTCTCATCACATTTTGTCTGTAGATTTTAAAAATATTTTTTTCTAAATTTTTGGAATCAAATTGCACTTCTTTTTCCATCTCCCATGAAAACTAGTTTATTTTAGAAAACAACATTTTAAAAAAAGTGATGCACACAGTATAACACATAACTTTTTTTCCATGAAGGATAAAATTCTAATTCTTTCGAATTTAGATTTGTAACTTTGATATCTAGTGTTGCCACTTGGTTAGATAGTTTTTTATTGAATATTTTTTCTTTAATCAAGTTTCGAAGTCCAACCAATTACAATTCAGACATAGCACGACCGTATAACGTGTAACATTTTTGTATATATCGAGATTCAATTTTTTTTATTGGATCAAGGACTTCAATATTTGGTGCACTCATATTTTTCAATTTTTTTTGATAATCTGCTATTTTTCCACATGTGCAAAACAAAGACCTTCATTTTCGATGAAAAACCTATGTTTAATAAAACTAAGAAAATAAATACATAATAAAACCAAAACATATTAAAATTATATTCGTTGGATAGCTAGTTCGAGGACTACCTGATTCTAGTTGGGTTTGTTAAGACTACATTTTCATCCTCAACCCGAGCTTTGAAGCGTAAAAATTTAGGTTTTTTTTGTGTTTCAGGGGGAGAATGAGGAATAGGGGGTTCGTATGAACCAAGGTTCATTTGAACCGTGGTGAACCTTGGTTCATTCAAACCCCCTTCAATATGAATTTTGTTTTTTTTTTTTTGGGTGAGAAATGTGGCCCATTAATTAATAGGTTCACTCGAACCCTAGTTCAGTCAAACTCCTTTTTCGTTCAGTCAAACTTGTAGGTTCATTCGAACCCCTAAAACTAATTTTTTTTCCATGGGGTAATTTTTTCTCAGTTTTCCTTCCTCCATCAAATTGTAAACCACTATTGTGGCTTCACCCTGGAGATTACAGGAAGCACAACATGACAAAAAAAATTGAGATCGGGAAAAGGCTATGCCTTTTCGTGAGGGAAATGGAGGTCCTTTCATGGAATGTCAGGGGTAGCAATTCCCCTGATAAGATTCATTTGATCAAGAGATGCCTTGATCAAACGAGACTAAACATAGTTTTTCTACAAGAATTGAAGCTAAGTGGGGTTGAAATTGATTCCTTCAAAAACAGTTTTAGGTCTTGGAAGTGTCCTATTGTGGAAGTTTTGGGGGCCTTAGGAGGTCTAGGAATTCTTTATAAAGAAGAGGTGGTGGAGATGCAGGTTCTTCAATCAAAAAAGTCATGGTAATGGGTAAATGTTATTTCTAAACAACTGCTTTCAAGCTTCTTTTTTTATAAATGTTTTATCATTGAAATGAGAAGGGTATGGGGAGCTATTTCAGAGGTAATGTCATCAAATAGTGAGAGGATTTTCCTTTTGGGAGGTGACTTTAATGCAATTTTAAGGCCATCTAATAAAAGAGGGTGTCTAGGATGGTTAAACCAAAAATAGAAAGATTTTAGTGATTTTGTAACTACAAATGGCCTCTTTGAAATTCAGTTTAAGTGTGGGGACTTCACTTGGACAAATAGGAGAGTTGGTTTTCTAAATATTTCAAAAAAATTGGATAGTTTTTTTATAGCAAGGAATTGGGTAGACTTCCAATGGACTTTTCAAGCAAAAATCTTACCAATAACAGGCTCAGATCATTATCCAATCAGTGTGAGGATTCAAGAGGATGAAGTGCCTGAACGCTGCTTGTTTAAATTTAAAAAAATGTGGTTAAAGGAGGAAGGTTTTTTTGAGTTGGTAGCAGAATGGTGGTCAAATGTGTCACCAAGATGGGGAAATAAAGCTTTCATTTTTTTCAAAAAACTACAGTTTGTCAAGGAACAATTGAAAAAATGGAACAAAGAAGTTTTTAAGAATATCTTTTCGAAAAAGCTTAGACTGGAAAAGGAGATGTGGGAGCTACATTCTAAAGTTATTGAAGGTGGTTTTTCAGAGGAATATTTTCAATTAGAAAAAGGATTGAATAAACAGTACTCAGAGGTTTTGGCTAGAGAAGAGATTTTTTCGTGACAAAAATCAAGGGAAACGTGGCTTAAGGAGGGTGATCGAAACACAATTTTTTCACAAAAAATGTTAAGGTCAGAAGATCCAACAAAAAATATTTTTGATTTAGGACAAACATGGAAATAACCTCACAGAAAAGGAAGACATTTGCAAGGAAGGTGTGTGTTTCTTTTCTAAAGCCTTTCAAGGTAACCAGGTAGATTTAACTTAGGAGAATGACGTGTTGGATGTCATACCATCGTGTGTTATAGAGGCTCAAAATACAACGCTAACAAAGGTAGTTACCTTGGAAGAAGTAAAATAGCTCTTTTCCATCTTGGAGGAGACAAAGCTCCTGGTCCTAATGGCTTTCCAACACTCTTTTTCCAAAAAATGTGGGAGATCTTGGAAAAGGACCTCTGGGAGGTAGTGGAGGAGTCAAGAGTTGGTGTTTTTGTGCTAAAAGATTTCAATAACACTTTTATTGCTTTAGTCCCCAAGAAAGAGGAAGTGGTGTATTTTAATGATTTCAGATCTATTTCCCTTTGTAATACAATCTATAAGGTTATTTTGAAGGTCATGGAAAATAGGCTTAAAGGCGTTTTGGACTCTATGATTTCTCCTGAACAGAGCAACTTCTCCCCAAATTGGTCCATTTATGAAGGAATTATCATAGCTCATGAATTAATACACTCCATAAGGACAACTCGAATGAAAAGAATGCTGGTAAAGTTGGACATTAGGAAGGCATACAATGAAGTAAATAGAAGTTTCATCTTAAAGGTGCTTAGGTGGTTTGGATTCTTTGAGGCATGGGTCAATTGGGTGGCAAGCTGTATAAAGACACCTCAATTCTCAGTTTTAATCAATGGCAGCCCACAAGGTTTTTTTTACTACGAGAAGGGAAGAAGACAAGGGGACCCAATTTCACTGTTCCTATTCATAATAATGGCAGAAGCTTTGGGAAGGCTAATAACAAGAAAAAAGGGAAGAAGGGATTTGGAAGGGTGTTCTTGTTGCAGAGGGTGTAGACACATTATCCCACTTACAATTCGTTGATGACACTCTACTAATGGGAGAAGCTTCCTTCAGGGAAGCCAAGGTGATAAAAACTATTCTAGATAAGTATAGTAAAGCTTCTGGGCAATGCATAAATTGGAAAAAATCAGAAATTTTCTTTTTTAATACCTATTGTCAAAAGAAAAAGGAAATATGCTCTATCTTAGGCATGAGGATGAGCTCCCTTCCAGGAAGATACTTGGGTATTCCCTTATTTGGGGGAGCAAGTAAAGTAGCAATATGGAAGGATTTGGTAGAATGCTATTTGAAATGTATGGATGGATGGAAAATTCGATGGTTGACTTCAGCTGGTAGGATTTTGATGCTAAAGTCTATTATCTTAGCCATTCCCATTTTCTCAATGACATGTGCCTTAAAATTCCAAAAAAAATAATCAAGGTAGTGGGGTAGAGAATGATAAATTTTTTTTGGAATGGGGCTAATGATCAGGATAAAATCCCTCTTCTTTCCTGGGAAAAGATCTGTATGGAAAAATAGAAAGGGGGTGTGGGATTGAGGGATTGGAGTATCATGAATGTGGCATTGGGAGCAAAATTGGTTTCGAACATCTACTCCTAACCCTCTCAGCTATGGTCCGAATTTTAAAGGCTAAGTATTTGGATTTGATGGATGCCAATATAATTTTTACCATGTGCAATCCTCCTAATAGTTCAACAATTTGGAATTTTGTGGTTTCTTACTGATAGGTAATAATTGATCACATCACATGGCAGATTGGGAATAGTGTGAAGGAAAAATTCTAGGAAGACTCATGGGAAGGTTTTCCAACTATGAAAGACAACGACAAACTGCAGGACCTATGACTTTGGTTCACGCAAGATTGGGGGGATAAAATAAGCGATTACTTGGAGTTAAGAGTGATGCTTTAGGCGGTGACTGGTGCTGGAAATCTCTCCAGGATGTTGAGATATCAGATCAACAATGAGTGTTGATGTAGGAGATCTTCAAGTTTAGGAAGGTTATGAGAACTAATAAGGAAGATAAGGTGGTATGGTGTGGAGTAGTAGATGGAAAATATTCGATAAAACTAGGCTACCAATTTTTAGATGCAAAGGTTGGCAATGAAAAATGGCCGATAAGTTGATGCTAGGGAAAGGAATGTTTACCTAAAGTAGGGGCGTTTGCATGGTTGGAAATAAGAGGTTGTATCCTTATAGGTGAAAGAAGGAAACATTTAGGTTTCTGTGGGCCGTCTAGATGTGTGATGTGAGCAAAGGCGGAAGAAACTAGTGATCATCTGTTGCTACATTGCAGATTGACAACCTCATGTTGGGAAATGTTGAGACGGTATCTAGGTTGGCAAATCCCTACCCCAGAGACACTAAAGAAGATGTTTGAGGGTTGGCCTTTAATGAGGAAAAATACAACTCTTTCTTGTGTTTGGAAAGTCAACCCATCTTTAGTAGTATGGGAAATTTGGAAAGAGAGAAATAGGAGAATTTTTTTAGACAAGGAAGAACCTTTACAAAGGTTACAATGGAGAATCAATCATGCCATAGAAGAAGTAGTTGGGGTGGAAGCATCACAATATTTCAATCCAAAGGCCCCATTCACTAAGGAAGATAAAAGCATTAAGGCACAATGGCCAGGAATTTGCTTTCGGCCCATTAAGGGGCCTAGCAGGGTTAAACTAGTTGCAAATGTGTTTGAGGTGGTGAAATGGAAAAAAACCATTGGAAGGGTGGTGGAAAATTAACTTTGATGGGGCATCAAAAGGGAAACCAGGTCCATCAAGGGTAGGTTTCATCATTAGAGACTGGAAAGGAGATGTTTAAGCATTGGGAGTGAAGAAGTTGGAGGAAGGGATAAATAATGCAGCAGAAGCCTTAGTAGCTTTAACGACGATTAAAATTGGTTTACAAGAGTTTGAGAGCATAAAAAAGCATGCTAATGTGGCACCATATTTGATGATGTGGCCCTGAAACGAAAGTTATAAGCAGGGGACTTTCCAAGTAAGTTGTAAAAAATTGGGAGTGATTTGAAATTTCCATGTAGGATAATTAGATGAGAGAAATTGGGATGCACAATTACTGGGTCCTCTCCCCTATGTGTGTGCATCGAATCCCCGCAGCTAGCGCAACAAGATGTGTGGTCGGCTACCTGCTAGTCTTTTCCACCTTAGACAAAGCGTTCAACAAGATATGAGTCACCAAATGATCCTCCAATCGGAATAAGATGAGGTGCCTAGATTGAGTATGTGTTCCTGCTGATTAATGATAGGTTCTATTGGCTGGTCTTAACTGACACACTCTAAGCATTCAACTGCTTAGGTGGCCGGGTCATGTGGAGCCCATTTAAACTATGAACTTTAACATTTGTTGTTGTCATCCCGTTTCCATTCCGTTCTTGTTTTCGTTCATGTTGTACTATTTTATTTACCATTTCCTCTATTATGTTACTGTGGGAGCTATAAAATCTCCAGTCTACTATGCGAAAGAGAAAATATTTGGTTTGATGCAAAGGGTGTAAATCCCTTAATCCCACATGCATTGGTTGAGATAAAAAGAAGGTAGAAAGCAGATTATAAGTAGAAGCTAAGAGGTAAACGATAAGAGACATAATATTTTATTTTAAAATATGTAATTGCAATTATTAAATTTAAATCAAATGATTTAAGATATTTTTTTATCGTATTGGATTTAAGAGGCTAAAAGATAAAAGACATAATAGTTAATATTAAAATATATAATTGTAATTTCTAAATTTAAATCAAGTGATTTAAGAAATTTTTTTATCATATTGAATATATTTGAAAAATATTGATAGGATTCAAGTTTTATAGAATTATAAGTATGAAAGATAGGATGTTTATATAATTATAAGGTTGAAAATAATGTATTTTTTTTCTTAATCATATTTAATAAAAAGTTATTTTATTTTATTTTATATATTTGAAAATAATAATATTATTTTCTTTATAGAAGTTATTTTTTGTTTATTTAAGAAATATATATTTTACTTCAAGAATAATTTAATAATTTTATTTTATTCTATTCACATAATTATATTAAATTTATCTTATCTATTAATAATTAATTTTGAATTATAAAGTATATATAAATATATAAAGTATTGGTTAGAAAATTTACTATTTTAATAAATATAAACTATTTCAACATTAATATATAAATTTGACACTAATATATAGATCGAGTATATGGGAACATGAAGTTAGATGTTGTGAGGTGATATCTATGCAAATGTGCTTGACTTTACATTAAAGTATGACATATGTCATTAATGCATATATACAAAGACATTGTCCAAAAATAAACACAATAAATTAAAAAATATCATTATAATATATTTTATATATTTTTTGCCTTTATAATTATAATTATATAAAAATAAATGAATCATTATTCATCCAAACATAAAACTTTTGAATTAAATGAATTATTTTTCATCCAAAAATTTAACTTTTGAAATAATTAAAAATAAAAACAAAATTAAATAATAAAATATTAAAATAATTTTCATCCTTAAAATCATATAAAAATATAAAAAATAACTTATAAAAATATAAAAATAACTTATAAAAATAACTTATGAAATAATTGAAAACAAGAATAAAATGAAATAATAAAAAATAAAGCCAAAATGAATCACTTAATTCAAATTTTAATTTGACAAATAGGTACATCTATTAAAAATGAATACACAAAAAGGTCAGCTTAATTTAGTTTCGTCAAAACTGCATTTCTTTGCATAATTGTATGCATCTTACGTTTCATCTTATAATCCCTTTTTCCATTATTTCTTCTCACCCAACGCATGTGGGATTAAAAACCCTGCATCAAACCATTTTTTCTCTTTTGCGCAGCAGACCAACATTGAAGTTATCGCTTCCGCATGGCAGAGATTCTGCAGAGAGGATACTAACTCTTACTCCTGTATATACTGCAAAGCATGCTTGCTTACGTAGTTGCCGAAGGAATCTTTGAGACACTGTGACCGATTCTGCAACACTTACAGCTCCCACAATAGCATAATGGTGGAAACGGAAAAACTGTAATGCCAACAGAAACGGTAAATAAAATCCGTACAACGCGAACGAAAACAGAAATGCAAAATCAGTCCACGAAAAAGGAAAAGTACAGAGTAAAAATGCAACTGAATACCATATGCGATCAACACATATTTGGGCACCAAATGGAAAGATGCAATCAAACACGATATGCTATCACTAGATTTTTTTGCACCGTGATTAAAAAATTCAAACTTTACGTGTTTTAAGCCATGAGATTGTTTACCATATTAGATTTAAATACAAAGTTCTATGATCCTTCAACATAAAACTCCACAAACGACCTATCTTTTGTGATGATTTTGTTATCAATTTTTTTGTTTCTATGCCTTAATCTTTGCCAAGCAAAATAATGATTGAGCAAATAAGTTCTAAAGTACTTCCCTTGCATGCAAATATCCGTCTTCTTGGAATCAACATTTATTTTAATTCGATTATTGTCCTATTTTCCTAATACCTTCTAGAGCATGAATATACCTCAATAAGTGGATAAATTCTAATTTCTAAAAATACTTATTAACAATGGAATGAATATCAAACATCAAATTAGTATATTATTTTATATTTGAACAAGAGATATATATCAAATATATAGATAGAAATGGTTATTTCATTATTATAACATGTAAAATTTTGATTTTTATAAAGAATCAAGGTTCAAAAGAAAAATGGTAAATAGTGTAAAAAATCAAAGTTTAACACAAATATTTTAACTAGTCTAAAGAGCTCTAAAATACATTTATTTATATAATGTGAAAGAATTTATGAGTTTTCTTAAAAGAAATGGAAGTCTCAAGATTAGTTTCATGTGCATATTGGATGAATAGATAATTAAACATTGAGGTTGAATACTTGCCTGGAAAAATGTAATAATAATATGTCAGTTTAAGGGTTCTTTAAAACAGGATGAAACAAGATGGTTGTCTGTTCAATCTAATTTTAGACTGTCCTTAAATGACACGTATATATTAAATTGTTTAATGTGTGTATTGAAATTCAACGAGTCAATATGATTGCACGATAGAAGACATTGCATTTTTGGAGCGTTAGATACAATATTATCCGCTTCTAAGAAGTGGTGGTCACGAAGCCCTGCCTTAGGGTATAGTTGTTGAATTTGTATAAGATATTAAGACAAAAAGAGGACCAATTTCTTCAAGGTAAAATGAAGTTGTATGATCTGACATAGTTTGAGTGTTTCTGTACAAAATATTTAAGTCTATTCTCTGGAGCTATAGAGAAATGATTTGTGAAAATCAAAGTTTTGAATTCTCTTCGTAAAAACATTAGACAATTGGTTTTGAAAAAACTGGCTGATCAAGGAAAAGATGTGTCCACAATGTATTTTATGGATATCACAGAAGCAACCAAAAATGAAATAAGGAAAAAATGTCTCATTGTTTCTGTTCATAGGATTTTTCCTCAAATTTCTTCACAAGCCTATAATTTAGTTGAAGGAGAACACTTATGGGTGAAGAACAGTTATAAGAGTGGCTAAAGGAAGATTTAGACAAGCCAGGACTCGAAAATTCAAGCCTTATAAGTTCTTTAGTAGAAGGCAACAACCGTGCACACAAAGAAAACTTATTAGAAGTATGTTGTTATGCATTTAAGTAGAAAGGACATTATGCTCAATCTTGTCCTTCAAAGGCTCCAAAGACAGGTAAAAGATCTTTGGAATCTGGTCGGAAATGAAGAAATATGGCAAGCCTGCTTTGAAACCTTTATTAGCCATTGAAGAATTTGAGTAGTAACATTTTGATAGTCAACCTATGTTTGATGAGGAGGACAAAGAAATAGATCAAATGAAGTTTGACGTTGTAAATAGTTTACTCACTTTTAACTCTTTAATCTGATAGTGATGAAAATATTTGGACATATGAAAATTGCAGAGATCTTGAGTACCTCCCCTTGAAACAACCTCAGAATTTTTGAAGAATTTATTACATAAGAAGTAAATGAGGATTTTTTTTTTGATGAATAGGCATATATCTATATTAATTGTAAAGATATAAATACATATTCAAAAAAAAGGTGGGTGGTAAAAGGCACACCCCAAGAGTCATATGTGCAGAGCCCAGAAATTTAGAGTCAAATGGGCCGAGCCCAAAAAGCAAGAAACGTTACAAACATGTAAAAATAAAAGGCCATCCGGAGGCCATAGTAGTGCCAACAGAGGGCGAAGGGTCCCTGTCATCCAGTTTCTTCCCCCATACATCAACAAGATCTGGAGTGACATCATGAGGACCCCAATCGTCATAATCTTTTAAAGAAGAATTAAATACAAAAACTAATTCAGATTAATCAACATCTAAATATGAGGAAGAGGTTTGGTTCGTGGACTACACCAAAAATTTCCAAAATTAGTCCAAGTCAAATGAGGAAAACTCTTAATCTTTATGAGAAGAATGTTTTGATATTTGTAGAAAAAGTTTTAAGAGCTCAAAAGTACCGAAATTCCTAAAATTCAATACTTAAACGCAAGTCTTATTTATATATTCCAATTAGAGTAGTTCTAGACAAGAAAATAAAATTTAAAAAAGTCATTGCATTTGTAGATAGAGGTGCAAGTTTGGGTTTTTTACGAGGGAAAAAAATGTATTTAAGAATTGTTTCTATAATCCTAATCCATCCAATATCTTCAATGAATGGAAATATTGTATTACATTATTTCATTATAGATGTCCCTATACAAATTGGTTGACACAAAATAAAACTAATTTTGTTCAAGTTGATAGAAGGCCAAAGTGTGATACAAGTTTAGGAACTTGATTTGTTAAGACCATATATATACAATTTTAAAATGTTTTATTGTGTTGAATCTAAATAACAAAATGTGTAGTGTTGAAGTCACCTCAAGGATTTATAGAAATAGGAATCTTTGCATTATCAAATAACTTTTACATAAGAGAGAAGTAATAAAGAATGTTATTTTGTCAAAATGATATAATATTTATAGGATGATAATGCACAAACTAATCCTTCTTATATAGGCAAGGGTGAAATATAAAACAACATAATATTATGAAAAATGACATAATCATATAACATGAGACACAAAACATAAATATCCTAAATGTTCCTTAAGTAAACTTAACTAACAAGGTGTGAAAAGTACCCAAAAGGGAAATTGGTTAGGCAATAATCTCATTCACATTGTAGTGTAGAAAAATGACGTTGCTTACATTTTCACACTTAACTTGGGAATGATTAGCCTTAGAATAGACCTAATGACACCTTAATCTAGTGTTGTAATGTGTTTTCCACATTCACATTAGATTTAAGGACCTATTAAGCTAAATAAATCTAATTGTGGCCTTAATTTAATGTTGTAAAGTAAATTTATTTACATTTTCACATTGAGTTTTGAGCCCTCTTTACATTTATGACCTAAATAAAATATCATCATTAATAGGCCCCTAAGACCCTATATTGTGCATCACAAGGCATATTTTAACCAAAATCCTGATATAGACATCAAATAAACTTAATTTCTTAACACCCCGACACTTTTGCCACCTAAAAAGGCCCTATGAGACCCATATGCCATTGTGGGCATATGAGTCCCACCCAGGTGGGACTCATAGGCTAGGTGTGGCGTATGAGTCCCATTTGGCCTATTTTTAGGGTTTTGAGCAGGAAAACGGTCTAGGTTTTAAGTTCAAATTTCATGGATGCCGGCCTATGGGATCTAATAAATGGGATATTAGGTGGATTTCCTATATAAACATGGTCTAAAATCATTATTTCGCCTAAGAAAGATTAAGCATTCATGATATCAAGTCAAGCACTCAAGAGTTAAACATTCCAAGACTTTACAAGATCATCAAGAGAGCATTCAAGATCATTTCTAAGGCATTCAAGGGTAGATTATTCATCATTTGTTGCAACAATTCAAGATCCCTCATCATGTCAAGGATATCAAGCATCAAGCATGTTATTGAGCTAGTGTTGTGATGTTGCATTCATGATCCAAGGTCAAGCATTGTTCTACACTTATCTCAAGATCTAGATCTACATCCTTCATGGCCATTTCATGTTTGATTGTAGATTTACAAGACATAATTCAAGGTATCATTGTTCATGTTTCATGTCCTTATTTCATTATCTCATCACTTGGTTTAATTACCCAAAAGGGATTTGACCTAGGAAAACCCCTATCCTCTAACAAACAAGTTTTTCTCCTCTTTACATGTGTGATTGCAGATCTAGGTGTCTTAGAGCTTGAAGGATCATCAAAGATTAGGTTACAATCTTGGAGAAAGTTTTTGAAGTTGTCCTCTCATTTACAAGGTTGTAATATTCACTAAAAATTCATCTACAGGTCTAAAATCAAGGTTTTAGATCCAGAAACAAGGTGTGGCAGAAACAAAAGAGATTGGAGGGAAGAATCAAATATTAATCCTCCAAAAAAGCACACTGGGATTGATACATCACCTTGGGCATATGATTCCCAGTACTGCCAATTTTCAAGGTTGTTAGAGATTCAAATCAGGCACTGCTAGATTCTAGTTTTGGCACAGAAAACTCAGTCTGGGACTAAATCACCCAGAATGGCGTATGAGTTCCACTCAACATTAAATTTAGTGTTTGCAACATTTCAAGATTTCATTCAAGCCCTTTCAGGTTCCCATATGGACACCTTTGATCTCTTGGATTTTGTTTTGATTTCGTTACATTTCTAAGTGTTTCATTCAAGTCTTACATATCATTGAGTTTCATAATTAGACCTTACCTTTCATTAGTCTTTCCAAGCCCTATCTTGGTGGTGAACCCCTCATTAGTCTCTAATATGACCCTAAGATACTTTATTGAAAGATCTCTTTCTCCCTTTCTACATTCGGATTGAGATCTCTAAGGTGTCCTTGAGTGTATCAAGTGTGAAATAGGAACCCTACCCTTGTCCTATATTCCTCAAAGGTGGGGTGTACTATTTCTATTGTTACACACATCAAAAACCTCTCTTAAGTGCAACTTAGGGAGGACAAAATAAATGTAAAGATGCAAAGATGGGTCTTAACAGTTGGACATGATGAGGCACTCATGTATAAAGATCTCTCACAAATAGAGAAAAAAAAGAAAATCTATAGGAAAAAATATCCTCCCCAAAAGAGAGAAAACATGTACAAGTGAAGGGAGGACTCAAGGACTCAAGAAAACTTCCCAAGGACATGTCCTCCTTCACCCCAATCATCAATCATAAATAAAGATAATTCAAGGCAATGCCAAATGCTTGGTGAATATGTTTGCAACTTGTGTCTTAGTAGGAAAGTATTCCAAGTTGAGAACACCATCTTAGATGAGTTGTCAAATGGAGTGCATGTTGATCTCAACTTGCTCAATTTGTTGATGCTCCATTAGTCTACATGAAATCTAAATATCACTTTGATTATCATAGCAAAGAGTGGTGGGATGATTAAGAGGGAATCCAAACTTGGTCATCAACTTTTGAAGCTAGAGAACCTCCTAGCTAGCCAAAATCGTATCTCAATATTTAGTCTCTATTGATGATAATACAATAGTAGATAACTTCTTGCAAGACTATGCAACTAGGCTAGAACCAAGGCAAAAGAAAAAGTAGTAAACTTTCTATCATCAATATCACCAACTCAATTTTAGATGGTGAAGATCATAATCAAAGAGACTCCTAATGTGTAGTGAATACCAAAATGATATGTGCCTTGAATATACCTCAAGATACATTTGGCTACCTTTCAATAACTCTCATGAGGCCCTTGAGATAAATGAGAGACAAGTCCAACCACAAGGGAAATATCAAGATGACTATATGTCAAATGTAAATTACTTCCAACCAACTACCAATAGAAAGTAGTATCAATTGTGTGAGTAGAGAAATTGGTAGATAGTACAACACTTGATTGAAATGGTGTAGGGGCAGGCTTGCAATCAGCCATGCAAAATATTTGAAGCAAATCAAGAGCATAGTTTTATTGAAAATTGAAGATCCCATTAGAGGCCCAACGAACGTAAAGACCAAGGAAGAATTATAGATTCTAAGATCTATCATATCAAACCACTCCATAATGCTTATTGGACACCCTAAACATGGAGATGAAACTACTTGTGAGAATCAAATCAACCACATACAACACAAGAATCAAAAGGTTCTCCCCATGTCTCTAAGTGTAAATTAGGAGTTTTCCACATAGGAGGGGAACACTCGATATGAAGCTCCAAGAAATTAGCACATTCTCTAGCTACAACATGATGGTAGAACTTAATATATCTTAAAATATGGTTTCAATTATTATAGGTATTAGACATAGCTATGGGGAAGAGAGGGTCTACCAACATCAATTACTTTCCCATCTTTATCTCAAGTATAGGAAGAGTGATGAAATTAAATATCATAGCTTGGGAAACCACAAGGGGATGAGGAATCATTTATCATTAGTCACTTTATTCATACAATTGAAGGGGAACCTAGAGGAATTGGAGCCAACACTAGGAGGCAAGGGGCCATAGGTCCATATGGAGTTTCTATCATCATAGCTTACTTTCTCATTACTACTAAAGAGACAAGTGGGGGAATTGGAGTAACCAAAAAAAGGTGAGCAACCAAAGGGGGAGGTTTGCATGGAATGGGTGGCTTTCCTCTAGTAGCCACATGGACTAAGGGAGGAATCAAGACTACCAATAGAGGCTATGAGACTAAGGGAGGAAATGGAGGAATCCTAACAAAGATGGATTTCCCTTTGCCACTGAAGGGGTGGGGATGAGAATATAAGAAACCTTCAAATAATAGGAACTAAAGAGGATTCCACTAGAAAAGATAAGGAGGAAGGATGGTCAACAAATAAATATTCTTTTCAAGCCACCTTGAATTTATGATATAATTCGAACAAGAAATCTACATGGGACATAAGAAGTGCTACGAGGGCTGGCTAGAAATAATCCAAGAGAAGTTCCCCCACAATAAAATTGATTGCAATACACAATGGTGGACTATATATACATGAATCCATCATGAGGCAACTTCAAAAACTTCTACACAACAAAGGTGGCTATCTTCGTGGAAGTGAGCGATATATGAACCAACTTCACATGGAAGTGATTAGAGCTCAAGATGATATAAAAGGGAACTTATAGGAATTTAGGTCCTACCTAAACCAAAATAATAATCAAACCTAGGGTGGGGATGCTTGAGTTACCATGGGTTGACATAAATACTTCTAGTTTCTCATATCCATCTCTATAGAGATATTGCACATATGAGATCTTTTTTGTCACAACATTAACCATATTGGTAGGATCAACTAGTACTCGCTAAATGGGTTTCCTATTGAAATTTGTAGGAATGTGCAAAGTACCATCATAGATGTAATTAGGAATGTTGGTAAGGGATAACAATAAGGTAGTTTAGGAATATCTCACTCTTGAGATGATCAAGGGAAAATATCCACCATCCCTACAATATCAAAGAAAGATGATGAAGAACCACCAATGTTAGAATCTAGCACAAAGGAGTTAGGTGCAAAGCGAATGAAATTAGAAGAATGTTTAGGAAAGGATTTTTTTATATCTATAATTTTTTTATTTGGCTTCACCGCAAATTTGTTACTTCTATTAACACCATTTGATACATGGTTTATTCCAAAGTAGACATGCTCCCTTATTGCTTGAAAATGTTGGAGGAATTGATTCACAAGCTAGTTAAAATATTTAATAGAGTGGTTTGAGAGTGAACAAGACTAATTCAATGCACGGTATTTTGAGTAACTATAGTAAAATATCTGCTAGTAAAGCATCCCAAAAAATGAAATCACTACACAATATAGTGAAATAAGACATGTGAATTTGTAGGTCATCTTTACCATTATATTTTTTGAGGTAAGGAACATTGAACCCCATAGAAAAGTGAGTAACAAGAATAGGGAAAGAAAGTGAACTTTTTCTATAATATGGAGGGAAAAGTGATTGAGTGGAAGAGGTAAAGACCATAGGATGGTGCTACAATTGACCAAATTTTTTTATTAACTAAATGATAAATGGATCAATTATGTGTAGATGAGGTGGAGTAGCGATGGATGTGGAAATGGTAGTAGTCATAGCATGCAAAGGGACTATATGTGAGCCAAAGGTGCTAGAGTCAACTAGTACTCCCTATTGAAGTTTGCAGGAATGTGTAAAGTACCATCATAGATGTAATTAGGAATGTTGGTAAGGGAGAAAGATAAGGTAGTTTAGGAATATCTGACTCTTGAGATGATCAAGGGAAAATCTCCACCAAAGATGATGAAGAACCACAATGTTAGAATCTAGCACAAAGGAAGTAGGTACAAAACCAATGAAATTAGAAGAATGTTTAGGAAAGGATTTGTTTATATCTATAATTTTTATTTGGCTTCACCACAAATTTGTTACTTCTATTAACACCATTTGATACTTGGTTGATTCCAAAGTAGACATGGTCCCTTATTGCTTGAAAATGTTGGAGGAACTTATTCAAAAACTAGTTAAAATATTTAATAGTGGTTTGAGAGTGAGCAAGACTAATTCAATGCACAATATTTTGAGTGACTATAGTAATATATTTTCCAGTAAAGAATCCCAAAAAATGAAATCACTACACAATATAGTGAAAGAAGACATGTGAATTTGTAGGTAATCTTTAACATTACATTTTTTGAGGTAGGGAACATTGAACCCCATAGGAAAATGAGTAACAAGAATAGGGAAATAAAGTGGACGTTTTCTATAATATGGAGGGAAAAGTGATTGAGTGGAAGAGGTAGAGACCATAGGATGGTGCTACAATTGACCAACATTTTGTATTAATTGAATGATAATTGGATCAATTATGTGTAGATGAGGTGGAGTAGTGATGGATGTGGCAATGGTAGTAGTCATAACATGCAAAGGGACTATATGTGAGCCAAAAGTGCTAGGGTTTACACCATGAGATCCATAGTTCATGTATGGAGATAGAAGGACAAGACTTGAAGATAAGGAAAGTAGTGCCCTTAACTATATTGTGGTTTTAGCCATTTATGTATTAAAGGACATGTGTGTAGTGGGTGGTGGCAATGACTAATGAATTTTGTGCCAATTACATTATATTATGAACCTAAAGCCATTGTTAGAGGAGTGATATCACTAGGCATGACATGTGCCAAAATCCTAAGAAAATCTATACCATTAGAATGAATATATAATATATTATGAAGGGATTTGACCATAGGAATGACTTGGTTAGACATACTCTCATTTTATATGATTTTTGTACAAAAATTCAAAGTGTTAATTGAGATAATACACTTAAGTTTGAGAGACACTAAGAGTGGCCTCATGATTGAAACTAACATTCATATCATGGAAGCCAATGTTCAAAGAGCTTATTTGTAAATTTATTATAGAAGTTTCTATAGTGCTTAACTGGGTAAATGGAGTTGCATTGAAGGTTGAACCAATTCTTAAAGGAATTGTAATGCCATGAGAAGTCATGTTTAAGTTTATGTAACTCGTTTCCATGATATTTTTTGAGTGTGAAGATTAGGTCATGAAACTCATGAAAGGGTTCACAACATGTGATCCCAAACTCAAAAAATGAATTTGAAGTAGGGTTTGAATGTTTAATTTTTGAAGTTTTTGAAGTTTTGTAGAGTTTTAAATTTTTTATGGGTAGAATGGTGGCTTTACAAAATATAGAGATCAAAATTTGACTTAGCAAAAAAGAGTTACTTCTCTTACTAAGTGATTTGAATTTCTCTACATTAGGGTCAACTAGCCTAGGTTTATGTTTAAAAATAATTTGTATTGTTGAGATTATGCTAGTTAACCATTTTAGTGTTTTAACTCTAAATAATCATTTATTTTAATAAATGAAACTACAATAATTGAAGAAATAAACTATGTTGATAACATAACAATCATACATAGAAATCACAAACTAAATGTAGAAATGAAAAATACTAGAAAAGGGGAATCTAGAATAAAAAATATGAAGTTGATTATGTCAAATGTTAGTCATTTGTGTGGAAAATAGTGCAAGAAAACAAAAAACTTGGGACACTAGTCTGTAAAAGGAATCATCACTTGCATGTTTAAATACTAATATCCAAAATTACTATGAAGATTTCTATCTAAGTAACAACAATGTAATAATAGTAAAGTATGGTATCCTATTGGAAGAAATTGATAAAATAGACATGGAAACATATCACGAAACAAAAAGGAAGATGGAGTGTTCTCCTCTTCAATATAACCTACAACACAAGGTGCTACCACAATAATGGGTTACACTTTTTGGGACATTCTGATTTTTTCCTAAAACCACATATTTTTAGAAAATATAATGATTTAAGCCTTGAAAGGTTCCATTTAAAGGATTTTAATTGAAGAGGGTTTGATCAAATCCCCTTAGATCAAACCCCCTTAGATAAAACCCTGTTAGTTTTAAACCAAACCTATAATGGAGTCTCCTCTACACCTATCAAAATGCTAATAAAAAACCATTTTTCATTTACCTTTTGGGGGATCAAATGAATTCATTTAAAATTTATGTTTTGTAAGTATGTAGTCCTTATTATGAGCTTCCCAAATAGTATAATTTTAAATATATTTAATTTGATTATTATATTTATTTTCTATTTCTTGTGAATGTAGGTTTTTTAGTGAACATCGAGGTCTTTGTTTCACACATACGAAAAGATAGGAAAATAGAGATTTTTTTCTAAAAAATACATGCCCTCTAGTTATTTATGTCCTTATTCCAACAAAAAAAAATTGAATTCCAATACATACAAAAAATGTTATGCTCTTAATAGTACACCTATGTCTAAATTGTAATTGGTTTGACTTCAAAACTTAATTAAAAAAATTCAATAAAACATTATGAAACCAAATTCATCCTCTAGATATTGTAGTTACAAATCTAAATTCAAAATAATTAGAATTTTTTCCTTCATAGAAAAAGAAGTTATGTGGTTTATAGTACATATCACTATTTAAAAATGGCTTTTACTGTTAAAAACTAGTTATCAAAGGAGATGGAAAAATAAATGCAATTTGATTTCAATTTTTTTAAAATATATATATTTAGAATCTACAGACAAAATGTCACAAATCACTAGTTTGCATCATCTTCAAATTCCTCATGGTTTAGCAACTATAGCTGTCTAAAAGTGAAGATTTAGTTCAAAATGTTCATTTCAATGTCAAGTTTGGCCAAAAGTGTAACCCACTATTGTGGAATCACCCTACAATAGAATAAATACAAATATTTTTTTGGTTCTTTAGGGATTTGGATTTAGGTCAAATCCTTGTTTTGGTATTCCACCTTAATAGCAACCTAATTTTGGTAATATTAGAAAATAAAATGAAAAATACAAAAGTTGTGCTAAGAAAAATATGAGAGAGAAATAACAAAACTATGAAATGTAAATGCAATTCCAAATTCAATAACACTTAAGATAAAATAAAGAAAGAAATGAGAAAACAAGAAGATATTCAAGAAAAATAAATAAATAAATTTCACCTCTAAAACCTTGTAGCAAGCACAAAAGGATATTATTGGTCTTGATGAAGATGAACTACCAAAATCTCAATGGATGTAAAAAACAAAAAGTGAAAGTCTGCACATATAGGGAACACTAGGAGGTTGCTCAAAAACAATAAAGAGAATACACAATCTAGTTTAAATGAGACTTTGAGAGCCATAAATTAAATTTTTAAGTGAAAGAGATGAAAAATTGAAAGAATTGTTTAAGTGAGGTCAAAGAGAGGAAAAAAAGGTGGATAGCCATCTCAAATCTCTTTAGGGTAGTTATCTTCTAAGTGCAAACGTTGGTAGGCAAGAGAAATTCCTAAGAAATAATGACTAAATCATGATTTATGGTAGGATGCTAGCATGCCATGCAAATGACTATATGTAGCATTCTCATCCAAATATTTTGGACCAAATAAAAGATTAAAAAAATTAGGAATGAAATGAGGACTAGAAAAAGTACAACAAAAGAGTTCTAACATGTTGGCATCAAGATAATGTGAGCTAAAGTGCTAGAGTGGGTGTAAGATACAATGTGAAATTTTTATGGTTGCAATTTTGATGTTATAGAAATATTACTATTCTCTAATATCATCGCTATCCCATGTTCCTATCCTACTTATCATTTCATACATTTAAATTTATATCACTAATATATTCACTCATGGTTTGTATTTTACATGATTATATGCTTATATGATTAAACATTTACTTTTTTCATGTATTATTTTTCCTACACATATAATTCCTTGTTTCTTATGAATACAACTAATTGTAGGGGTCATATTATATTTCTAATATTCAAGTCAATTTTTGTAAATAGAAACAAGTGCTTACAAAGGTTCATCTCCTATACATGTTATAACTTGCATTTCATATTTCATGCCACCTATTAATTACCATGCAAGATAGAGTAGTAATATGGTCTAATATAGAAAAAATATTGAATATCACCTTTCTCTATTCATTTATGATTGTTGATAGCTATATTCAAAATTATATTCTATTATTTATGCTTTTACCATAAAATCTACTCATGGAATATTTCTCCTCTACTGTAGTTTCTATATGGAGAGTACATGAAGAAGGTTAACAAAGCACAATGAAACCATGTACGGTCCATAAATTCATATAGACCCCACAACAATATCCTTAGATGTCCAAATATTTACTTTAAGGATATATTGAATCATTGGAGGTCCCCCATTAGAAGCAACACTAAACTCTCAATAAGTAAGAGATAATGTAGGTAAGATATCAATTCATATCATCTAATGGCACTAGAATCATCCAATGATGATATGTCCACTCAATATGTCTAAGTATGAACATAAAATGTATCTCCCAATGCTTGAATATAAGAGTTCTTAACCTCGAGATTCTAACTCATGTTGGGAAAATATGTCTCAAAATTATATTCCTAATGTTCACATTTATTATTTTTTCCTTACCCATGGAGTGGGATGTCCCACATTGAAGTGGAACTCCTTAGCATGTGTTGGCATCTTGTGAAGTGTGGAGGAGGTTATAAGAGCATCATGCATCATCATGAGTCATAATAACATATTATGACATCATAATATGGGGGTTGCTTGTAATAAATTATTATGATACATAATAGTTACATTATGATATTGCTATCAGGATTCAACCGTGTAGTTTCGAGTCAAACTCATTGACCCATGTTTCATGAGTAGTGGTTCAAAAAGAACCCATCTCTCATGATATCGAATGGTCCACTTAGCACTCATTGCATCTAGGTGATGCTCATAGAGGGTGGCTGCTGAGGTGGAGTCGGAGGTCACCCATCCTAGTACTGCTCCAGCTCAAGCGCGCTTAACCGGGGAGTTTTCTCCAAGGTTAAGCCCGCTTGAGTTGTTACCCCATTTGCAAAACCTTCAGCAAGTGTTGTGCCTTATGAACCATTCATAATAGAGCCCTTTAGCTCATCAATTGATAAGTAGGAGGTATTTTTCCACAGCGTGTCAAATTATGATATTGCTATCAGGATTCAACCGTGTAGTTTCGAGTCAAACTCATTGACCCATGTTTCATGAGTAGTGGTTCAACAGAACCCATCTCTCATGATATCGAATGGTCCACTTAGCACTCATTGCATCTAGGTGATGCTC
>VDFB02043955.1:0-21663 GCA_007258455.2 Sequoia sempervirens
ATGGAAAAGGAAATCCGAGAATGGAATCATGGAAATATGTTTGAAAATTGGTGAGATTGTTCTGGTTTTTAATTACGTTTTTACTTTCCCATGTTCTTTGTTGCTTAATGAATGAATTTGCATTTTAGATTTTAGTATTGTATGCATGTGTGCTTCTAATCAATCTTCTTTGTGTGTCTATTGTGCAAAGCTCTTTATTTAGAGCATTAGTCTTTAATTTTCCCAAAAAACACATCATAAGAGCCGACCTCGGAGATAGAGAATGAAATCCCGCTAGAAATTTGAAATAATTTTTGAGTTTTGTGCCAAAAAGGACTAAGTCACTCCTATTGGAAACTTAGTCCCACTTAAGCAAATTAAGTGGGTGTCAAGAATTACAGGGCATTAAATGTTGTCCAACAGGAATATCCTCAAAAACACACTTAAAGGGGGCCGATAAGTGTATTAATGGGTCATTTAAACATGAGAAAGGGTTGAATTGAGTGATGATATAAGTCTGAAAGCATGAAAGTGGGTTACAACACTTTGGAATAAGACTTAATTAGAGTGATAAAAATAATTTATTTAAGTGAATTATGATGAAAGGGTCCTAGAAAAGTGTGAAAGTGGGTTACAACACTTCACAACACCTTTACAAGGCATCCTAGAAGTCTTAATGATTCACAAGGGTCCAAGACCTAATGTGAATGTGTTGACCACATTACAACATTTAATCTAGGAAAAATCAAGCCAAAGTCCACTAGGAGGGCTTGAACATGAAAAATTAGAAGGGTTACTTTTTCCTTGTCCACACAAGCTTGCAAAAACTATATCTATTGGTTCCCCTAATAGAGTGTATTTTCATTTAGGATTATTGTTTTGTTTGTCCTCGTGGGATTGTGATGCTATTTTGAACAACTTGTATTTTTTAGATTTTATTGTGTTGATTATGGTATTGTTGTTTGAACATTTTGGACATGTTTAGAATTAGTTACATCATCATTAGCTATGTTTTTATTCTTAGCCAAAAAATGAAGTTTGGCATTAGTTTGGTTATTATTGTCTTTAGTTTCTTTGTAGATTTTGAATAAACTTTTGGATATAAGGGAATTGTTTGTAGCTACTCCTTTAGTTATGATTTCATCAAAGGAGTTATCATACTGTACTTGTAAATAAAATCCCTTTCATTGGTTCAAATTTTACACAAAGATAGTGAACATTTTTTTCAAGAAGTCATGGAAATATACTTGCAAGATGCCTCCATAATTGTAGAAAGGTAGTGAATCTCTCACTATTATTTTGTATTGTGTTGCACAATTCTAACATATTGGTTTCATGTTTGATGTTATAAAAGTGTACAAAAATATTTTAGCTAGGTCTTTGAAAGTGGTAATAGAGCCATGTGGGAGGTGAATGAACCTTTCTAATTGTTTTCCTCCTAAAATTTGAGGAAATAGTTTCATAAGATAAATGTTTCTATATGAGAATTTCTTACAAGCTATGTATAATTCCTTGACATGTTCTCTAGGACCATCTCTACCTTTTTACTTGTCAAATTTAGGCATTTCAAAATTTTGTGGGAAAGGTATCATGTTAATGGACCTATTAAATGGGTAAGGAAATTTGTCATCAAACATGTATGGTTTATTGTGGTGTCCTACTTGGAGGCCTTAGATCATGTTTCTCATATCTTGAAGTTCATGTGCAATGTTGATGTGGTTGATATTATTTAACATGTGGGTTGAACATATGGGGTTGTATGAATGTATATTTTATTGATTAAGGGGTATGTGTTGGTAATGTGATGTACAAATTTGGTTTGAATGTTGAATATTTTTTTGTGAGGTGATTGGATTGATGTATTAATAATAAATTGGACTAAAAGTATATATTTTATATTGGGGGAGGGATATATGCAAAATATTAAGGTGTGGGAGAGAAGTTTGTGTGATGTTGATGGATGGGTTGGATGTTCGTTAAATGAAACTGGTAGATTGATTTAAATATGGTTGGCATGTGGAGGGATGTATATTGGAGTGAACTACACTTGATGGTATGGTGAATCTAATTTTTGTAGAAGGTTTAATTTGAATTGGTTATGAGATGGGGGTGGATTGTTGTAAGTTTTGTGAAACTTCTATTTCATGTGGGTTGTTGAGGTTGTATGATAAATTAAGGGGAGGTGATCTCATAAGTTGTCTAGGTAGTTGGTGGTTGTTATATATGAGTTATTTTTTTGTCAAATTCCAATGAAAGTGTGGATCCATTTTGGATTAATTCTAACAAGAAACAATCTTGGCCTACTTTTATGTCTCTTTCTATGAGTTCTTGATTTTGGGGATTTTGTTGATGTGGGAGCATCCATGGCCTAGTGGTAATCATGTTTCAATCTATTTTGCTTAATTTTGGAGTTATGGTATTTCATATTTTTGGCTTGGATTACATGTTGAGAATGGTTAAATATTTATTTTCAAATAAATTAACTTGTCAATTAATTTCTTGTGCAACTTTGACAAATTGCCTTGTGGGTGAAAAAGCAAAATAAAGCAATTTTAAAACATTTGATTATTAAATATTTGAAAAACATTATGGGGGTGTTGGGATTGATATGTGGAGTTTTAAAAAACTTTGTGCATGATTCCTAAATAATAGGGGTTGTAGAAGTGGGCACCCAGACTTGATTTTATTCATCTACTTTTTCGGGAGTCAAAAAAAAGGAAGAATTTAAAACTACTTTTCCTATCTTTGGCGGGCTACTGCGAATGGACATTTATTTATTTTTAATTGGTTTTTGAGGTTATAAATATGCATCTACAGAAAATGGCATACCTGGTTGAGAAGGTAAAATTAAGCATATGAAATAAATTCTTTGACAGGGAGGTGGAGAATTAGGAAATTATGAAATAATAAAAGAGTTTTGAAGTAAATTTTTGAGGGAGAAAGAAAAAAATCAAGAAGAGTCTTGGCATGGGTATTTTAAGTCTGAGAAGACATGTTTTTTTCACGTCAATGAATTTTTTGGAGCAGCAATGAAGATTGGATATCTTCCAAGACACAGTGGTAGAGTTTCACTATGAATTTGCAGGATCATTTTGTAGATTTGCATAGCTTTTAAGCACATAATTTTTAGATATTGTTTGAGCATGTTGGGAATGTATTTTCAAATGTTTGTATGGACATGTGTTTCTTTCCATTAGTCCATTGAGACTTAAAATCTATTGTAATCAGATTTCCAAAGCAATGAAGAAAATTGTGTTGAAGTTTCAATTGATTTTTCTAAGTTGTTTACAATTTCTTGCATAGTTTTAAGGGGTGATTTGTGATTTTTATTGGGGGGTTCTGAAAAGGTTTTTGGGTTGTACCCATCCTATTTTCATTAGTGGTATCATAGCTAGTGCTCATGAGTGTGTAGGTAGAAGTGTCGATTGGAGGCAGTTTGCACCAAGACCTGAGGGTGGAATATGTGTGCTGTGTAGACCGATCGCCGAATGTGAGGTACTCTATGCTTAAGAGGTTCAAGTTTGAGAGTGTGTAGTAAGTATTTGATGAAATGAAAAAAGAAGAAAGGAAAAATGTATTTTGTTATTAGATGGATTTTGACAATTTCAAGACTTGAAAAACTCAAGGAAAGACTAAGGATTGACAAGGTGAGAGAATTTGAGGAGCTGAAGTAAGTAGTGGAAGATTTAAAAGAAGATTGGGAAAGGATAAGAGGTAATGGTAACTTTTTTTATCATTCTAATAATATTTTGAATGCAAAAAAGAAAGAAGATGAAGCAGAGTGTCATACATGTGACACTACAGAAGAAGAAGATGAGTGGGAAGAAGTTTCTGAATCTCAAGCTGAGGAGACATGTCTTTTGGAAGGCATGAAAGATGAGATGAAATAAATTGCAGAAAATGAGGTCAATGAGGAAGTAGAAGCTAATATGATGGACTTTAAGGGTCCATAATTGATGAAGGATTTGGTGAACACGAAGAAGAACTCCTACTCAAAGAGGAGATAAGGAAGATATATATATTCTTTGAAGGTAAAGTGACTGATAAATGTGATAAGGGGATGGAGCAGATGGTTGCAGATGAGAAGAAAGAAGAGGTAAAATTTTATTTTTGTGAAAATGATGTTGAAATTGATTTAATCAAAAATTATAAGATTGATGTAGAAGAGGAAGGTGCAGCAAAGAATGCATTGGTAGATGAAGAAATTACAAATGAAAGTAAGGAATAAGATGAAAAAGTGAATGTTGAGTTGACTGGTAAAATTCCCTTTACATCAATTGATGACCTCTTATTTGATACAGAGATTAGTATGACTAATATTTTGTTGCAAGATGAAAAAGATGAATCTTTTGATTATATTACTAACATTGATGTGATACAGAAGACAAAGAGTTTGTAGCTGAAAACTATCTTTTGGGAAACATGGGAAAAGAAGAACACAAAGACTGAATCAAGGTTGATGATGAAAAAATTGTTGCAGAAATAATATAGGAGGAGGTAATAAATGAATTTTATTATTTTACTGAAGAAGAGGAAGCTAAATTTTATGATTTTTCAGAACATAGTAGTGTATATTGGTGGGAGATGAACTATGTAAAAAGAAATAGGTGGAGGGGAAGAATAAATGATGGAAGAGATATCAAATTGCAGGGAAAGAAGAGAAGGAATGATAAGGTAGATAAGGCAGAGAAATGGATTCAGGATGAGCATAGCATTTACAAATGTTTATGAGCTTAACTCATGAAACATTTCAAATTACCTTGGGTGTCCAATGCAGGAGCATCCATGGCCTAGTGGTAAATCCTATTTCAATCTATTTTTCTTAATTTTGGAGTGGAAATTTTGGAGTAATGGTATTTCATATTTTTGGCTTGGATTGCATTTTGAGGATTGCTGAATATTTATTTTCATATAAATTAATTTCTTGTGCAACTTTGACAATTTTCCTTGTGGGTGAAAAAGAAAAATAAAGCAATTTTAAAACATTGAATTATTAAATATTTGAAAAAATTTATGGGGGCATTGGGATTGAGATGTGGAGTTCTTAAAAACTCTATGCATGATTCCTAAATAATAGGGGTTGTAGAAGTTGGCACCCAGACTTACTTTTATTCACCTGCTTTTTCAGGAGTCAAAAAAAGGAAGAATTTAAAACTGTTTTTCCTATCTTTGGTGGGCAGCTGGGAACATAAATTTATTTTGTTTTAATTTCTTTTTGAGGTTCTAAATATCCAATTACAGAAAATGATGTACCTGGTTGAGAAAGGTGAAATTAATCATATGAAATAAATTCTTTGACAGGGAGGTGGAGAATCAGAAAACTATGAAATAATAAAAGAGTTTTGAAGTAGATTTTTGAGGGAGAAGGAAAAAAAAAACAAGAAGAGGCTTGGCATGGGTATTTCTATTCTAAGAAGACATGTTTTTTGCAGGTCAATGAATTTTTTGGAGCAGCAATGAATATTGGATATCTTCCAAGACACAGTGGTAGAGTTTCACTATGAATTTGCAGGATCATTTTGTAGATTTGCTTAGCTTTTAAGCACATATTTTTTGGATATTGTTTGAGCACGTTTGCAATGTATTTTCAGATTTTTTTTTCGACATATGTTGTTTTCCATCAGTCCATTGAGACTTAAAATCTACTGTAATCATATTTCCAAACCAATGAAGAAAATTGTGTTGAAGTTTCAATTCATTTTTCTAAGTTGTTTACAATTTCTTGCATAGTTTTAAGGGGTGATTTGTGGTTTTTTTGGGGGTTTTTGAAGATGTTTTTGGGTTGTACCCATCATCTCTTCATCAATGGTATGAGAGCTAGTTTTCTAGAGTGTGCAGGAAGAAGCACTGATTAGAGGCAGTTTGCACAAAGACCTAAGGGTGGAATATGTGTGGTGTGTAGAGCGATCGTCAAATGTGAGGCAGTCTATACTTGAGAGGTTGAAGTTTGAGAGTGTGTGGTAAGTTTTTGATGAAATGACAAAGAAGAAAGGAAAAATACATTTTTTTATTAGATAGATTTTGATAGTTCCAAGACTTGATAAACTCAAGGAAAGACTAAGGATTGACAAGGTGAGAGAATTTGGGGTGTTGAAGCAAGCAGTGCAAGATTTGAAAGAAGATTGGGCAAGGATAATAGGTAATGGTAACTTTTTTTATCATTATAATAATATTTTGAATGTAGAGAAGAAAAAAGATGAATCAGATTGTCATACATGTGACACTATGGAAGCAAAAGATGAGTGGGAAGAAGTTTCTAAAGCTGAAGTTGAGGAGACATGTCTTTTGGAAGGCATGAAAGATGAGACAATAGAAAATGAGGTCAATGAGTAAGTAGAAGCTAATATGATGGACTTTAAGGGTCCTATATTTGATGAAGTATCTGGTGAACATGAAGAATATATCTTACTCAAAGAGGAGATAAGGAAGATAGATATCTTCTTTGAAGGTAAAGTTATTGATGAATGTGATAAGGGGATGGAGGAGATGGTTGTAGCTGAAAATAAAGAAGAGGAAAATTTTGATTTTTGTGAAAACAATGTTGAAACTTATTTAATCAAAAATTATAAGATTGATGTAGAAGAGGAAGGTGCAACAAAGAATGCATTTGTAGATGAAGAAATTACAGATGAAATTAAGGAAGAAGATAAAAAAGTGAATGTTGGGTTGATTGGTAAACTTCCCTTTGCATCAAGTCATGACCTCTTATTTGATACATAAATTAGTATGAATAATATTTTGTTGCAAGATGAAAAAGATGAATCTTTTGATTATGTTACTAACATTAATGTGAATACAAAAGAGAAAGAGTTTGCAACTGAAAACTATCTTTTGGGAAACATGGGAAAGGAAGAACACAAAGATAGAATCAAGGTTGATGATTAAAAAATTGTTGCAGCAATAATACAGGAGGAGGTAATAAATGAATTTAATTATTTTACTAAAGAAGAGGAAGCTAAATTTTATGATTTTTCATAACATAGTAGTGTATATTGGTGGGAGATGAACTATGTAAAAAGAAATAGGAGGGGAAGAAGAAAAGATGGAAGAGATATCACATTGTAGGGAAAGAAGAGAAGGAATGATAAGGTAGATAAGGTAGAGAAATGGATTTAGGATGAGCATAGAATTTAAAAAATTTTATGAGCTTAACTCATTAAAAATTTCAAATTACCTTGGGTGTCTGATGTAGGAGCATCCATGGCCTAGTGGTAATCTTGTTTCAATTTATTTTTCTTAATTTTGGAGTGGAAATTTTGGAGTGATGATATTTCATATTTTTGGCTTGGATTACATGTTGAGGATGGCTAAATATTTGTTTTCAAATAAATTATTTTGTCAATTAATTTCTTGTGCAACTTTGACAAATTGCCTTGTGGGTGAAAAAGCAAAATAAAGCAATTTTAAAACATTTAATTTTTACATATTTGAAAAAAATTATGGAGGAATTGGGATTGAGATGTGTAGTTTTAAAAACTTTGTGCATGATTCCTAAATAATAGGGGTTGTGGAAGTGGGAACCCAGAATTGCTTTTATTCATCTTCTTTTTCAGGAGTAAAAAAAACGGAAGAATTTAAAACTGCTTTTTGTATCTTTGGTGGGATGTTAGGAATGGAAATTTGTTTTGTTTTAATTTTTTTTTGAGGTTCTAAATATGAAGCTACATAAAATGGTGTACTTGGTTGAGGAAGGTAAAATTAAGCATATGAAATAAATTCCTTGACAGGGAGGTGGAGAATTAGGAAATTATGAAATAATAAAAGATTTTTAAAGTAGATTTTTGAGGGAGAAGGAAAAATACCAAGAAGAGGCTTGGCATGGGTATTTGAAGTCTGAGAAGACATGTTTTTTGTAGTTCAATGAAGTTTTTGGATCAGTAATGAAGATTGGATATCTTCCAAAACATAGTGGTAGAGTTTCACTATAAATTTGCAGGATCATTTTGTAGATTTGCATAGCTTTTAAGCACATAATTTTTGGATATTTTCTTAGCATGTTGGGAATGTATTTTCAGATTTTTATATGGACATGTGTTTCTATCCATCAGTCCATTGAGACTGAAAATCTACTATAATCATATTTCCAAAGCAATGAAGAAAATTGTGTTGAAGTTTCAATTGATTTTTTTGAGTTGTTTACAATTTCTTGCATAGTTTTAAGGGGTGATTTGAGGTTTCTATTGGGGGGTTTTGAAGAGGGTTTTCACTTGTACCCATCCTCTCTTCATCAGTGGTATCAAAGCTAGTGTTCCTGCATGTGCAGGCATAAACACAAATTGGAGGCAGCTTGCACCAGGACCTGAGGGTGGAATATATGTGGTGTGTAGACCGATCACCAACTGTGAGGCAGTATATACTTGAGAGGTTGAAGTTTGAGAGTGTGTGGTAAGTGTTTCAAGAAATGAAAAAGAAGAAAGGAAAAAGGAATTTTGTTATTAGATGGATTTTGACAGTTCCCAGACTTGAGAAACTCAAGGAAAGACTGAGGATGGACAAGGTGAGAGAATTTGAGGAGCTGAAGCAAGTAGTGGAAGATTTGAAAGTAGATTGGAGAGGATGGGAGAGGTGGGCTGGTTCTTCATCACCACCCTGGCCGGCTTCGGAACGCCAGCGGTCACGCAGCCGGGCAGCCAACATGCGAAAGGAAAGCCTTTGAATCCGCATAATATTGCGTATACTGCCGAGTCCGCCAGCTCAATGCGAGGACGCATAAACCCATAAGCCGACCGGCGACGCTGGCTGCCGCCATCCCACCCAAAGATATATACGCAGTTTATTACTTCTCCCTCAGCAAGCGCCAAACATTTTAAAATGCACATACATTGATATATTTGCATCGGCGGAAGTTTCGAAATATGCAAAAACGGCGATGCCCAGCCCAGACGAACTGAAAACGTTATCGAAGGTACGTGCCACCAGCAAAACAGCCAGTTTCCAAAGCACAGCGTTCCAACGGCAACAATATCCTTTGTCTGCATATATTGCCATGTCCTCATTCATGTTTACTAACATTGATGTGAATATAGAAGACAAAGAGTTTGCAGCTGAAAACTATCTTTTGGGAAACATGGGAAAGGAAGAAGCACAAAGACTGAATCAAGGTTGATGATGAAAAGATTGTTGCAGCAATAATATAGGAGGATGTAATAAATGAATTTTATTATTTTATTGAAGAAGAGGAAGCTAAATGTTATGATTTTTCATAACATAGTAGTGTATATTGGTGGGAGATGAACTATGTAAAAAGAAATAGGAGGAGGGGAAGAATAAATGATGGAAGAGATATCAAATTGCAAGGAAAGAAGAGAAGGAATGATAAGGTAGATAAGGGAGAGAAATGGATTCAGGATGAGCATAGAATTTACAAATGTTTATGAGCTTAACTCATGAAACATTTCAAATTACCTTCGGTGTCCGATGCAGGAGCATCCATGGCCTGGTGGTAATCTTGTTTCAATCTATTTTGCTTAATTTTGGAGTGATGATATTTCATATTTTTGGCTTGGATTACTTTTTGAGGATGGCTAAATATTTATTTTTAAATAAATTGATTTTTCAATTAATTTCTTGTGCAACTTTAACAAATTGCCTTGTGGGTGAAAAAGCAAAATAAAGCAATTTTAAAACATTTAATTATTAAGTATTTGAAAAAAATTATGGGGGAATTGGGATTGAGATGTGGAGTTTTAGAAAAAATTGTGCATGATTCCTAAATAATAGGGGTTGTGGAAGTGGGCACCCAGATTTCTTTTATTCGTCTGTTTTTTCAAGAGTCAAAAAAAGGAAGAATTTAAAACTATTTTTCCTATCTTTGGTGAGTTGTTGGGAATGGAAATTTATTTATTTTTAATTGTTTTTTGAGATTATAAATATGCAGCTACATAAAATGGCATACCTGGTTGAGAAAGGTAAAATTAAGCATATGAAATAAATTCTTTGACAGGGAGTTGGAGAATTAGAAAATTATGAAATAATAAAATAATTTTGAAGTAGATTTTTGAGGGAGAAGGAAAAAAACCAAGAAGAGGATTGGCATGGGTATTTGAAGTCTGAGAAGACATTTTTTTTGCAATGCAATGAATTTTTTGGATCAGCAATGAAGATTGGATATCTTCCAAGACACAGTGGTAGAGTTTCACTATGAATTTGCAGGATCATTTTGTAGATTTGCATAGCTTTTAAGCACATATTTTTTTGGATATTGTTTGAGCATGTTGGGATTGTATTTTCATATGTTTTTATGGACATGGTTTTCTGTCCATCAGTCCATTGAGACTGAAAATATAATGTAATCATATTTCCAAAGCAATGAAGAAAATTGTGTTGAAGTTTCAATTGGTTTTTCCAAGTTGTTTACAATTTCTTGCATAGTTTTAAGGGGTGATTTGTGATTTTTTGGGGGGGGGTTTTGAAGAAGGTTTTTGGATGTACCCATCCTCTCTTCATCATTTGTGAAAATTATTGTGTTCTTGGTGAATATTCAAGTTGTGTTACAAGAATTCCATTCATGTTTAGTATTTGATGGAATTTTAGTTGGTATTTTATTCCTCCTTATGATGTAGAATTTAGATATCCAAGAGACATCATTATATAAGTATTTGAATCCATAATCTTTTGGCTTAAGAACTTCTAAGTGTCATGCAAGGGTAGACCTAGTTATATGTATTTTAGTGTGTATATGTTGGTATGTTTAAGCGACGGATGTTTGATGTTAGAATAAGGGATGTCTATATCTAAGGTTATAATGTTTATTTAGGTTTGGATGGTATAAGATGATTTGAATGTGTATGATGGTTGATTTTTTTAATATTATGGTTTGATTTTAGTTTTTTAAAAGTCTTGGACTTTGTACTAAAATTTAATTTTTGGAATGATGATGTTATGGAAGACTAAGGGATGATGAAAAATTAAAGTTGAATCAAGTAAATCTAGATACTTAGTGATTAGAGATAATTTGAGATTTTATTCTCTTACTTAGGATAGGCAAGTTCCTAAGCTAATTTATCCAAGTTTGATTAAGGATAACTTATTGAACTACTTAAGATAGAAATTTTTTTAAGAAATATATAAGCTAGAGATAAAAGATAAAGGATCTAGATTTGACTCTTAACAAGTTTGATTATGGTTTTGAATTTTGGATTTGTAAATCAGGGTTAAATATCAAGGTTAGGCAGCAAAGCATATAAATCAAACCCTAATAAACAATGAAGCACAAATAAGCATAAAGACATAAAACATAAAGCAATATTACCAAATCTTCATGCCACCATTGATTCACCTTCATTGCACTTCTCCATTTTGCTTGAATATAATAATTGCCCTCAGATTTTTGAGTATGCAAATATGGCCTATGACAGTGACTAAGAAAAATATTGAAGATTCTTAATGACTATGGATGCACTTGACTTAATGACTTGATAGCAAGATCTAGCAAGATAGAATAAGATCATGTAGACTCTAGATAGCTTGTGGATGCACTAGAATAGATAGTAAACGTTAGACTAGATTGCAAGAGGTCTCTAGATAGGTTGTGGATGGATGACAAATGACAAGGTCTTTTATAGGGAATTCAATTCCAAAAGAAAGGCTAAGATTGAATGACAATAATCAATTTCCAAGATTAAAAGATGAGGTATGAAATAGGGTTAGGGATAAACTAGGAAAAATGATAAGGATGAACAGTCAATACTAAATTATAAGATAATTCAATCAAGGGTGGAGGTTAATTAAGACACAGATAGATAAGGACTTGATATGGAAGATATGATTAACATAGATAAAGAGGTGAGAGGAAAAAATAAATAATAAAAATTATTGAATTTAGGTGGCCAATGAATAATTAAATAATTAAAATAATTATTTAATTATATAGAGGAATGTGACAAAGAGGACCTTTTGAATTAAATAATGATTTAATTCAAAATTCAAGAGAGTGGACTAAATTAAATAAATAAATTTATTTAATTTATGAGAGAAGAAGCTATTAAATAATTAAAAAAACTATTTAATTATAGTGGAAAGTGACATAGAAATTAAATAAATAGGAATTACTTAATTAGTGGCATAATTAAATAAATAAAATTTATTTAATTAATCAAGGAAGAATAAAGACAAATGAATTAATTAAATAATTAAAATTATTTAATTAATAGAAGACATATGACCTTAGGAAATAACAGACAAAAAGGGAAATGATGAATCTAAGAGTCGTAGGCCTAGGATAGTTTTTAGTGTCTACATTTTTCCCCTCTTTGATGCAATGCAGTTTATCACGTTTTGTCAAATAAATTAGTCAAAACATGCCCCAATGTAGATAGGATGAGGAAAGATGACGAGGAGGTAATGGTATGCCCCCTCGAGAGGACATGCAGGTTCAAAGAACATGAGTGTGCTCTTGAAATGGATGATAATACTAGAGGATGAAGGATAGAAGAAATGTTAGCACGAAAGGCCTAGATGTTAGTCTATGTTAGTATGGCATAGACCAAGGTGTGCAAGGTTATCCACTTGCAAAATAGACAGTCGCAGACAAGAATGTCCTAGCTCATACTAAGGGAAAAGTTTCCCCAGTCTTTTTTCCAAGGCAATCCACAAACAATAGTCAAAGAAAAGAGCCATGAGACACCCTTGCTCCTCTAAATCCTTCATTGGACATCCTTGAGGAACTAGTAACATGACTCAACTACAAAGTCAAAAGAAAAGATAAGACAAACAAGCCACAATGTCAATAGCCAGTAAAAGTATTTTCTAAATTTTAATTTGTTTGACAATTATGTGATTGACGAGGCTTGGCTTCAGGAGGGGCACATGTTATATAAGACATCAAGTCTGGTTTCAATCATGTGACCACCTGTATAAGGTGAATGATGAGGTTTGATTAAATGACAATGTCTGGTTTCAAGGACACATCCTATATAAGGCATGTGTTTGACTTTTTTGACAGTTTGACAGTTTAACTATTTTGACAATTTGCTTGGTTTGACTTGATGACTTTGTTTGTTTGTATGTCTTGTTGATACATGACTTGTCTTGATGTTTTGATGACTATTTGTGTGTTTGATGACAATGTCTAACTTATTTGACTAATGCGACAAACCCTAAAGGACTAATCTCAGTGACCCTGTGGGCTCATCAACAAGGCCCTTGTATAATGCGAATAAGAGACACTCTAGCAGTTCCTGCCATGATATGAATTAGTTTTACTGAGCAAAGGACTTCAGCCAAATATTTTTATTCTGACAAACCTAAAAGGACTGACCTAATCTCTGTGGCACATCAACAAATGGCCTTCCTACGCTCGGGTTGAAAACAACGAAATTGATCATACGATGTAATGTTCCGGACTGATTCTCGAATTTCATTTAAGTGGGATTTCTTCAAATTTGAATGTTTCTTTTGTGTTTTGCGTTTATCTTTGATTTTAACCTTTAATTCCTTGAATATTTCGCGATCTTTTGTTTTCGATGGTTTTAACTCACCAAACACTAAGTGGGCGATCCCAAACGACAGTTGTGGTCAGCACATTTTCCCTCCACTGGGTATAAGACCCAATTTATTAGGCGGTGGATGGGAAACGGGATTTCAAAGTGTGCTGATGTCAATCATTCCAAGTTGGCGGAAAAAGGACAAATCTATCGCACAGGGTGATATGAAAAGGATCAATGATGATGAGTGAGGCGTTAAAGAACAAAACAGGATGCGGCAAGTCGATTAAACTGATGCTGTGAGGGAAGAGGAGCAAAACTACACATGAATTTTCGCTAAGCTTTTCACTATGGTAATGACCAAAGCGCCACCCAAGTGGTTTCTACCTATTGGATGAATTATTTCTATTTACTATTTTCTTGATTTTTTTTATTTTTTTTTGGTGTTACCAAGATGCCTGTTTGCTAGGTTTTCATCAAGGTAATGATTTTTTATTTTATGTTTCATGATTAAGAAGAGACTCTTGGAAGCTATATGTAGAACTGATATGTCGTGATAATGCCTTGGCCTTGTTTGGATGACAGTGCTGGAAGAAAGGACTTGATTTGGATGTTAAATTCCAATGGTAAGTATAACGGATGATAGAAGTGGCAGACAAAAGAAGCTATGGTATGATCCCTAATGTGCACACTGTGTGGGCCACCAGGCTTTAGATGAAAAGGAGTTTGGGTGACCTTTGAGCTAGAGTACATGAAGGGGTCATTGTCAAAGGTACATTGAAAGGCATCACCAATGGAGGTGAGATAATAAGCGAATATAGACAAATTGAATGGAATATATGGAACGAGTGGAAGTGATGGAGATGAAGACCTTGGATCAACAAGCTCTTTATTTGAATATTTACATTGATAAATGCCCCTAGTGATTTTTGATGGAGGAGTATTCTTGGAGACCAATGCTTCCTAATTTTCACTTTTGATTTTTACTTTTGATTCATCCAATAGCTTTTTATGTTGGCTAGAGGACGTGTCTTGACTTTCTTGCTCATTCTTGATTTGTATTTTTGATTGGTCCAATAGCTTTTTGTTTTGGCTAGAGAACTTTGAATTTTCTCTTTTTAGCATGTCTTTTGATTCATTATCTCCTTTTAAAGTCATTTTCATTCTTGATTCTTGGATTTTTTGTTTGTCCTTTTCTTTATATATTACTCGTTGATCCATGTCTAAGATGCAGATGGATGTGAGTGAGATGGATGAAGTGGATGGAGCGACTGGAATTCTTGGTAGATGATTGTGAGTGGCAATGTCATCAATGGCACCTTTGGGACTATCCTTTTTGATATTGTTCACATCAACAGAGGCTTGTACATCCCTAATGACTTGGAAAAATGGATTAGTAGAGGCAACAATAGGGGGACATACCCTAACCCAAGACAGGTGGTATGGAGGGATGGTGTTTGGATTTCCTTAGCGAGGTTAAGATCAAAGAGTGGATTATCATATATATCTTGGTCAAACATGGGGTTGTCATGGACATGAAAATTTTGAGTGGAAGTGGATAAGGTAAGGGAAAATGTATCATCAAGATCCTAGAATTTTTTTATCCAAGCACGACCATCTATTTGTGTGCCTTCTGAAGTGGTCTTGACATCATTATTGGAAGTTTGATCATCTTTTGCAGAGATCAAATTATTATTTATCTACAACTTGTTCATACGATACTCACCACATCCCATATCATGGAATTGGACCTTGGGGTTCGATGGTATGGTACATGTAGTTGATTCTTTGGTCAATGAAGATGGGTCAATGTAATGTGATGAGGTGGAATATGAAGCCTCATTATTGACATGCACTTGGAATTGGGTGATCCCTCTTAAGTTACTGCAATATTGAAATGGATCGAGATCACCCACTATTGTTATTTTGGTGCCATTATATGGGAATTTAAGGCATTGGTGGTATGTGGATGGGACAGCCTTCATGGCATGAATCCATGGTTGACCTAGGAGAAGGTTGTATGGGAGGTTGAGGTCCAAGACCTGAAAAGTAGTATCCATGACTGTAGGGCCAACTCTGATAGGTAATGTTATGACTCCTTTAGATGATTGTTCTTCATCATCATATGCATTGATGACAATGCTTTCAAGAAACCCAACATCTTAACCAATTTTAAGGTACAAAAGTTCAACCCTACTCCACTATCTACCAAGACTCATCTGACTTTGGTTGTATGGATAAGGACTTCAAGGTGTAAAGGGTCATTATGGTTTATCTTCTTAGTTGAATAGTCTTGTTCAGAAAAAGTGGCATGATGGGAGTTTTTCAAATAACATACCATCTCCTGGAAACGATTGAAATCAAGGTCAATAGGGACGGTTGTATTCTAGAAAGATTTATCAAGGATGGCTCGGTAATCAGGTGATATACGCAACAATTCTAAGATAGAAATTTGCATTGGGGTCTTTCCCAATTGGTCAAGAAAATTGTTACCAGGTTTTGAATATGGTTGTTGTTGTGTTGGTGGAGGACCTTGAATAGTTACCTTTTTGTGATGTGTATTGACTGCACACTCGGGTGGTTTCTTTATGGTAATAGTATTGACATGTTCATCAACATCTCAGATATGATTTATAATGGTAGTGTGATTGTAGTCATATTTGGCATTTGTGTAGTTTGTTAAATTGTTATTGGTCTTGTTGCCTGATCTGGAGGCTTTTCCTTTTCAATGGTCATATCTGAGGATCAAAAAAGACTTTGTGATCATCATTTGAAGATGGTTGTTTCTATCCATTAACTTCAATAGTTCTATTTTCCACAAGATCTTGTATAATGTTTTTCAACTATTGACATTGTGATAGATTATGACCCTTAGTCCGGTGGAAATCACAAAAATCATTGTCATCCCACCAAGACGATTTAAACTATCTAGGATCATATCATTTTGGCTCAGGAAGTTGTATGACATTGTGTTATATAAGTTGTTTAAAGACTGGTTCAATTGGTTCCCCTAGGGGAGTGTATTCATGTTTTGGAAACTTCCTTTGTGTTCTTGGTTGTGTTTTTTTGATAGAATTGGCAGTTTGATCAACATTTTTTGGTATGTTGTTAGATGGGTTGTGTCCTCCAAGTGTAATGACTGGGCCTATGTGTATAGTTTTAGTGTCCACAATGCCATCATTGGTTATGTTCTTGTTTCAAGACCAATAGTTGTTTTTGTCATTTGGGGAACTTTGGGCATTTGGATTCTTATTTGGCATTTTGATTTCACCTTTTTCAATGAGAGATTTTTCAAGGATGATACCTTTTTCCACTAGTTCCACAAAGGAGGTGCAACATTGTACTCTTAGATTGCTTCTCAATTTTGGATTAAGGTTTTCTAGGAATATGGTGACCTTTTTCTTTTTGGGTATTTCAACTAGACATCGGCTAGCTAGACTCTTCCATCTCTAGAAGAAGGTGATAAAGTTCTCTCCTTTGTCTTGTGTATTGTGACATAAGGTGGCTATTGTTATTTCATTTCCAAAGTTAAAGGAAAAATATTCAACAATTTTTTTGACAAGTTTACCCCATGACCTTATAACATATGGAAGTTGAGAAAACCATTAAAGTGTTATTCTAGTAAGGCTTCGTGGAAAAATTCTCATGAGATATGTGGGGTCATATACAACGTCTATACACATTGTGGAAAATTTCCTTATGTGCTCGAGAGGATTATGCTTCCCATTATACTTAGGAAAGTTTGGTATGACATATCTGTGTGGGAAAGGTGGCATGTGTAAACTCTTGTCAAAGGGGAATGGACATAAGTCTTTTGTTGAATAGGTCTTTTTGCTAGACATTTGCATATTGTCCATTTGTTGTTGAAGGGATTGCATTTGTGTTTGCAAAACATCCACTTGTGTCAATGATGTGTTTGGTGTATTGTTGGGGTCTATGTAAGTGTTTTAGGATCCAATATTATGTGACAGGTTTTAGTATAGTGTATGAGTGTAAAATGGATTTTGGTTTGGAATGTAGGATGTGTTTTGGTTTGGTGTATGCTGGTTGGGAATGTGAATGTTATATAAAGAATTGAGTTAGTTTCCAAATTGCATGAAAGGTATGTCCTATTCTTGAGACCCCTATTTATGGTATGGCACTAGTGTTGTTGATGTTTGATGTGGAATTTGTCATGCTTGTGTTGACTTTGGGCCTTTTGGTTGTCTTATTGGTTCCAAATGGACTTAAAAATGATGCTCCTATGGTTAATGTGATGCCTTGTGTCATGCTTTGTGTGCCAAAGGGTGATGTGTGGACTATTGTTATGTCTTGGGTGGATCCTCCTAATGGTATGAACTGTTGTTCTGAAGTTGCGTCACATCTTCACTAATCATTTGTATGGTGGATCCTCAAGTATTTGCTAAGAACCTTGTTGTAGGTACCATGTTTCAAGTGACACTTTACATCAAGGGTAAAGATCGTCATGAGGACTTGATAGTTTAATTCTATCCTTTTATATACCAACCTAAGCAAAAAACCGGTTGGATTTGTTCCCTCTTTCAAGGCAATCCCCTCTAAAGGTAACAAAAGAAAGACAAGGATGTTGTTTTTGATCACCCAAGATCACACAAAGCACAAGGGGAGAGCATACACAAAACACCTTTTCCTCGCACTCACATGAAGTTCATTTTAAACCCAAAATCCAAATGTGTGGGTGATTATACAAGATGCCCAAAGATGTTTTTGGTCACTCAAGATCACCTAAAAGGTACAAGAGGAGAGCATACACACCTTGAAGTAAAATGCAAATCACAAGACAAAGAAAAAACTTGTTCTTTTTAGCCTCCATAGCAATATGTGAGAAAGCACTTAATGCAAGATTAATTTTAAACCCTATGAGTGAGATGCAAGTTCTTTTTAAACCAATGAGTGAGATGAAAATTAAGGTTAATTTAAGCCAAATTTCATGTGAATGCAAGGTTAATTTTAATCCCCATGAATGAATGAAAAGAAGACAAGATTGGTTTTATGATTAATATCAAAATATCTCCTTTCCACCTATGCCATAGAATGACAATGACCTAAACTAAAAATGGAAACTGAAAATTAAAATTATGGAAAGATAGGAAATTGTGTCACTGAAAGAGTGAATGCGGCTCATGGAAGTTTGAAAATGCATCTCAAGAACTACAACTGTGGATTTTGAAATTTCACCTATAGTTCACTAGAATAGTTGTGGCTTGTATTGATGGCGGATGTGGTTAACCCGAAAGGTGAATGTGGTGAAACACATTCAATTATAGCTAAATAACTTAAACATGTAAAACAACATAAAATCTACCAAAAATAGATGATCTAAGCATGTCTATGATATGAAACTAGGGTTAATTTAATGAACAGGAAAGCTAAATAACCCAAATCTAACAGAAATAACCATAAATTTAAACCAATTCTAAATATGCCCTAATGCACATTAGTTGCATCATTTGGCCTTGTGATTGTGTCATTTTGGGTTCTATGATTGCGTCGATCCGTACCTGTAACCTACATAATCAATTTTTTTGTACAATCTATGCAATAATGTTCATTCACATCAGGTTCACCAATGTAATCATGGCTAAAATATCAAGGTTAAGCAACAAATCTTATAAATCAAACCCCAATAAATAATGAAGCACAAATAAGCATAAAGACATAAAACATAAAGCAATATTACCAAATCTTCATGCCATCATTGATTCTCCTTCGTTGCACTTCTCCATTTTTCTTGAATATAATAATTTCCCTCATATTTTGAGTATGCAAATAGGCCTAATGACAATGACAAAGAAAAATATTGAAGATTCTTAATGACTATGGATGCACTTGACTTGATGGCTTGATAGCAAGATAGCAAGAGGACTCTAGATAGCTTGTGGATGGATGATAAATGACAATGACAAGGTCTTTTATAGGGAAGTCAATTTTGAATGGAAGGCTAGGATTGAATGACAATAATCAATGGCCAAGAATGAAATATGACGTATAGACTAGGATTAGGAAAAAATCATAAAGATTGACGGTCAAGATTAAATTATAAATAATTTAATCAAGGGTGGAGGTTAATTGAGACCTGGATAGATAAGGATCGACATGGATAAAGAGGATAAAGGAAATTAAATAATAAAAATTATTTAATTTAGGTGGTCAATGAATAATTAAATAATTAAAAATAATTATTTAATTATAGAGGAATGTGACAAAGAGGACCTTTTTCAATTAAATAATGATTTAATTCAAATTTCAAGAGAGTGGACAAAATTAGATAAATAAAATTTATTTAATTTAGGAGAGAAGAGGTTAATGAATAATTAGATAATTAAAATAATTATTTAATTATAGTGGAAAGTGATATAAAAATTAAATAAATAGGAATTTATTTAACTTTAGAAAGAAAGGGACTTAGTTTGTAATACCCCTCATGTGGCTGTTACTTTTCTGATACTCTGTTATGTTGTACTATGGACTTGAAACTTGGATGGTGATTGTTTCACCAATTGGCCTTGTGTGGATTTGCAATTTAGTTGTTTGGATATTCATGATACTATTTTATGATGATTGATGACATAATGATATGTGGTGTTTGTTTTTATCTGGTTATAATATTATTCTCATGTGGCACTATGTTGTGATGTTATAGTTTAATGTTTAGTTCCGAACATTTATGATGGTGTGTTTTATGGTTGAGTCTTGGTGAAAGGATGGTGTAGCATCACTTGTTCATGAGTGCCTTGCTACGCCATGACTACCTTTCATAGTGTGCTTGTAATGGGAGATTTATATGTTATTTGACATTTGTTTGATGTAGGATGCATGTACTGGACACCAAATCCACCTACATTGTCAGGTCTGAGTGTGTCCCACAATCCCAATGGGTATGAAGTGGAAAACAGAGTTGACAAGAAAGTCCTCATCTAAGTCTTTCACCTCGTTGTTGTGTCTGACAGTGTCGTTCGTCTATGACCCCATCTCTGTTATGGTATCATCTTGTTTGGTGTTGTTTGTTTTTAATTATTTAATTAACGTTGTTTAATTTAATGTTATATTTGTTGTTCTTGGAGTGTTAATTTTATTGTCGCTCAAGTATTTGGTTTAGTTAACAATGTTCATGAGTAGAATGTTGATTTAGTTAATGTTTCAAATTAAATTATTGAATTAGCAAATAAATGTTGCTAGTTATTTAGTTATTAGACTAATTTGTGAAATTAATATTAGATAATATAAATTTATGTACTTTGGTTATTGAGGATTATTTTAATGATGTTTAATGTAATTATTGTACCATTTATTAATAATATTAATTTTTAGATTTAAATAAAAAGGGAAGATTATTAGTATTATTTTAAAAGTTATTTTATTTTTTATTGTGTAGGATAATGCTTTGATTAAAGGTAAAAGACGGGTTTTGAAGGGGCCTAGAACCTATATAAAAGAGAACAACTGACAAAAAGAAGAAACCATTAACCAACAATTAGCCCAGCGATAGCAAAAACATAGCGAAAAAATAGCCAAAATGACGGAAACTAGACAACAGCACTACATATTATTCAGGATCTCCACAACTTCCATTTCTTTCTCAACCATCCTATGCACATTCTCCACAATATCTGAGGCCTCAACAAAGGAACCAACCTAACCTTTCATTATGTTCTTGGTTCTAACACCCAACTCACCAGTCTTTACCTCTTCACTCAAAACAATAGCTTTACCCATGACTTTCTCACCCTCACCAGCCACAGTCGACATCTTACCAATAGCCACAACATCATCCCCTAATATCTCCTTTTTATTTTTCATCAGGGGGTAACTATCCCTAGTAGAGACCATAATTTCCACAACTATAGGAACATCCCCCTTTTTCATAACAGCATTCCTAATATCATCATTTTTTTCCTCAAGAGCAAAAAAACTACTTTACCAATTCTTCTTCAAATTAGTGGTTTCCTCAACAATAGTATAAGCAATAGTATTCATGGACTCCATCATATGATCAATCTGGATTTGGAAAAAAACATCCTCAGCCTTGCTAGCAACACCTCTAATTCTTACATTAGTCCTATTGATCTCATGAAAAAACCATTTAAACAGTTTAAACAAAACATTGACATAATCACGAGCTGTGCCCAGTACATCAATCTCCTCTTTGTCAAAATTTCCAATAAACTTTCCCATAGCCACATCCTCATCAAAATTACTAGGAGGAGCTTTATGATCAGAAACATCCTTACCTTTACCAATA